>CAOJCQ010643554.1:0-12394 GCA_948356215.1 Stillingia texana | reverse complement strand
TAAAATTACACAACAGTTCCACAAAACAAGAATTGAGAATTACCTAAAACAAGACCTTATCTCGTTCAAGAGGAGCAACAATCTTTGCAAGATTCAAGCAAAATCCCTCAGTAAAAATCCCTCAGTAATCGATCTAAAAATATAGAAAATCAAGAGATAAACTTAAAATTACACAACGAAAACCAAGAAACAAGAATTACCTTAACACGTTCAAGAGGAACAACAACCGTCTTTGCAGGATCCAAGCAAAATCCCTCAGTAAAAATCCAGACGCAAAACCTAATTAAAAATTGAAGAGGAGAAGAAGAATCAAACATCAACAATGGCATTGACACAATTAGATTTAAACGAATGTTCACCGGAGTTGACAATTATTGGTGGAGCGACCAGGATTGCAGTCCACGACGATTGTTCTGGTGGTTATGGATGAGAAAGAATGGCAACTGATTGTAGATGGATGTTTTTGAGGTTTTAATTGAGTTCTCTTCCGTAAACCCTATCTAAACCTTTGAGGGAGTGTAAACTTTGCCTCCAAAATCGAGTAATGATTAGTGGTGTTTGTTTTTTCGAACCGTCAAAAGTGTTTAATTAAATTTTTTTTTTTATCAGATATATGCTGTTGCCTTTTCCGACTCTAAAAACGGCTGTTTTAATAGCTATATCAGCTTATAGTTTTTTCTGACTAAACTTTATTACAGCAACTGTTGTTTTCTAACTTTTTATAAGAAATTGTTTGTTTTTTCCATTGATTAAATCAAAATTGCTATCAATTGTATTTACCTTTTTTTTCTATAAGCATTCTATTTAATTTCGAATATCTGTATCATATTTTTATTTTATTTAAATATATATATTTTATTTTATTTTTATATGACATATATCATAATATTTCTATATAAAATGATTATGATACATATATTTAATTTTAAGTACCAGAATCCTATTTTTATTTTATTTAAACACATATTTTATTTTATTTTTGTATGACATGTGTCATAATATTTCTACATAATCCTTTGGTTTAGTTATTTTAGTGTTATTGATTAGACCCCATTTGATTTAACTGTTGATGACAACCGGTAGCGGATAGCGATTTCTAATAGTTGAAATTGATGACATATAATCGATAATTGATTCATATTTTAGTGTTTAAAAAATAATATAAAATTGTTACTGTTTGATTGTAAAATTATATATAGAATTACGACTTTTTAATTTTATTTTGTAGTGCATAAATAAATAAAAATATAATATAAAATTTATTAAATATTTAACTAACCTGTAATCATTAACTATAAAATTAAAACATACAAAAATTCAAATTTTAATTACAACATTATTTTTTTTATAAGCCAATAACTTAATTATAATAAGAAATGTACACACTAAAATAGCTAAACTAAAGGGTTATGTAGTGATATTATGACACATGTCAAATAAAAAATAAACATATGTATTCAAAGTAAACTAAAAATAGGACACATGTATTCAAAATTAAATAAAAGTAAATAAGATTGAAATCAATTTCAACTTAACAAAAAAATCAAACAACCTTTATAAAAAGTTAGGGAGAGATAACTATTGCATTAAGAGTTTTTTGAGTCTGAAAAAGTTATTAACTGACTTAAAAAAAATTAAAATAAACACTATAATCCTAACTGATTAAGTTCAAAAAGTTATCAGCGGCTTAAAAAAGTTAAAACAAACACCAATTTATTAGAAAAAATAATGTTATATTAAGAACTTGAATTTTTATATGTTTGAACTTCATAATTAATGATTATTTGTTAATTTAAATATTTAATAAATTTTACATTATATTTTTATTTATTTATATATTATAAAATAAATAAATAAATCATATTTTTATAGGTAATTTTATAATCAAACGGCAACAAATCTATATTATTTTTTAAATATTAAAATATGAATCAGCTAATAACTATCTGTTACAACATTTGTTATCGGCTACAAGCTGCCATCACCTATTAAATTAAACTGGCTTAAATCTCACCCATAACTTGTATGGATCCGACTCCAGTTGTTTCTTTTTTTAGTGGAAAGACTGGCGCATAAAAAAAAAAAAAAAAGTAAAAAATGTGGCAGTCATTTGGATATCCAATTTTATTTCTTAGTTTTAATTTTAAATTAAATACATAAAAATTATTATCACGGCTGTCACATAATCTCAAGTGATAATCATGTGGATTACGTGCATTTTTTTTTTTTTTTGCAAAGGATTGCGTACATATATTTATTATTATTTAATTAAATAGTATAATATAAATGTCTTGGTTATATATTTATTCAAATTCTAATATAAAGTCAACAATTTGAAATGAGGAAGGAAACATGCAAGAAAGAATAATATTGTGTTTTTCCATAAATGAATGGATAATTAATTATTTTAATTAAGAATATACTTTGCACCGCACGCTACTGTGTTGTTTGGTTGGAGAATTTGGACCTTTTGTTATGATATTAATACAAAACAATAAAAAATTACGGTGTGTATGTATTTTGAGAGCAATTTTGTAGTTTGATGATGTTTAAACTATCCTATTGAAACTGTCTGAATTTTTCTTATAAACTTTTTGAATTTTATTACTTATCTATTCATTTAGTTATTATTAAATAAAATAATGTATCAATACATGATTTGTGCCTTAACTTATCCAGATTTATTCGAAACTAATACCTCAATTTTTTAAGATGCTTAAACTAACATTTAAATTTATATTTTTATTCATTAATTTAATTAACACTTAAGAATAAAAATATATTAATTTAATTAAAATTCATTAATAAAAATATTTAAACTTGTATTTTTATTCATTAATTTGATTAACACTTAGGAATAAAAATATATTGACATGATCATGTATAACATTATTTTTATTTAAAACTTGTTAATAATTGACATAAACCATTGTAATTTTTTAATAAAAAATATATTAGATAAAAAAACGTACCTCTAAATCAATAAATTTTATTTTATGACTATTATATTAATGAATAAAAAATATAAATTGGGTTATTAGTTTAAATTATATCAAACTTTACATATTGATTAAAAAAAACTGAATGAGTTGATCGGAAAAATAATGTATTAAGCTTGAAATAATACTGGAAACAAACCGGTAACTTTCATGTAAACTTTAATCTCACAAGAAATATATAAGTGGACACTTTCTTATTGTATGGAATTCCTTCACGAGGAATATTCAGACTTTATTTATCAGATATAAAATTATTTGGTTTGCTTCTCCTTATCCAATTTTTGTTGAATCTGAAATATTATAACTGTATAATAAATTCAACAATTTATGGGCAGTGTGTATTTGTGTGTATGTATATGTGTGTATATAGTTTGGTTAAGATGACTCTTGTGTGTGGAAATGTTGGTCAATGCCGAAAGCTTAGTATTCGTTAGGCGTGATTAGCCCAAGAAAGCGTTATAGGCGGTCTCGCATAGTCAGCTAATCTCGTGATCGCATAGATTCTATTCTCCTACTTTCCTTAGTTAAGCTTGATTAAGAAGTAATCTTAAATAAAAATGTTACGTTGTTAGCTAAAATCTTATAAGAGAACTAGGATCCAATTATAGTCAATACTATATATCAATACATGATACCAAACAAATGGTCAAGTTGAATTATAAAAAAGTGGATCATAAGAAAGAGTGATAGCAAAGCGCATTAAAATTTTTTAAAACGAAATTTTTTTAAAACCTTTGATTTTTGATGCATGGATCCACCAAAATGATAAGTATAGATCATACAACAAATTTTTTTTCAAGAAAAGAAAAATAACTTTTTTTTAAAAGAACAAAGAAGATAAACAGAAGGAAAGAAAACATAAGTACCTTACAATAAAAACCAAACATTTATTAAAATTTTCTTAAGAACATAAGAGAACAAAGAAAACTCGTAGAGAAAAGAGAGTTAAGTTTGCCTTTACATATGGCTATTGCCCTTTATATAGGCAGAATTAGGAAGATACAAATAAAAGTATAGAAAATGAAAATACATAAACTATTACATGAAAAATATAAGAATATTAAACTAATACATGGAAAAAGAAAAAAAACATTAAAATATTACATGAAAAATGATAATTTGCAGAAGTTGAAAATGTGGAAGTCTTTTGTCATCTCGTGAATGATATCTTCAGATTGTGCATGAATTTTCACGTGTCTTTTGTATATTTAAATATTTTTGCATGTTTATGCAAGTGTCATATGCTCAGATAAGTTTTGCATGGTATTCATGTGTTGTATTTTGCATGTTCAAGAGTTGATGTAGATTGTCCAGTTGTCTTGTGCAGTAATTTGAATATTGAATTGTTTAAGTGTTAGGTACAGAAAGTGTAATTTTGTTCAAAACGTTCATGTGCATGAGAATTCAATTCCAAAACAATCATCTTCATTTTCTAGGGTGAACCCAGTGGATAATAAGCCACCTTTATCTTCATCTTGTAACATGTTTGACAACGCTTTTGCAATATTTGTTTGAATTTAGTTTCAGATTATGCTCCTGTGAGTATGGTTTGAATTTTACTTTTTCTTATTTAAAAAATTTAAATGATCCGGTGAAATTGCTTGTACAGCGTGAAGGTTAGTATTTTTATTGTGCGACCATCTTAAGACTATTTCCTTGTAAGTCCAGACTTCTTTAAATCAAGTCCACCATTTTACACTGAATGTTCGAAATAATTGTGCAGAATTTTGTTGATATATTCTGGCTTGAAAGGCCCATGAGAAAATCTAGGGAACACTGAAAATGACCGCAAAAGTTAATAATTTATTTTGTTTAAAACTGATCATTTTATCATAAAACAGTGAAAAATTTTGTTCAATTGATTTAGGTAAAATATCTTTATTAAGGCCAAAATGGGCTCACCAATCGCTCATGTAGGAAATTTGGATGAACAATTTATATGAAAATGAAGGAACCAGGAATGTGTCCAGTTTTTGAGGTAAAATGCATTAATCCAAACATTTTGATAATTAAAATAGTTGTATGAAGGTGGAGAAAAGGGGATTGTAAAAGATTTCCCCATGTAAAAGTTCTAATTCTAATCGGCTACAGTTAAAACTTTTAGAATTTTACATTTTGAATAAGATAGTTTTATAGGGTCATTATCACATGTGTATGTTCAAACTCAATAGATCCAGAATCTACAAGGATAAAAAGATCAAAAAATATGCATATTTTTTTTTGAGAATGTTGAGAGATAAAGTATGTGTGTGGTCTAAAAAGGGTTTTCATTATGTCTTCTAAATTTGGATTGTCTAGGTTTCCATTTATAAATTCAGGTTCAAGAAAGGCAATATGTTTTGTGGCTTGTTTTGTGCAATATTTGTATTTTTCATTTTTGAAATTTGAAGGTAAATAAGGTAGGGTAGAGGTAGGTCGAATAGGGTTAGGTGCATCGAGTGCTTATAAAAAGTTTAATGCAGGTTTGTTTTGAGAAGGTACAATAGTATTTATCTAGGTGACTTGGAATGATGAAGATGGGAAGGCTTGAGTTACTTGCAATCATGGTGTAGCTGCAGATTGTAAAATTGAAAATCTATTTATAGAAGGAACAGAATGAACAATATATTATGCATAATCGCTACTTGATACATTTTCTTGATGGGAGTGTCCATCAGGTTATGATTTACTCAAAATTTTTTCTTCCCTGCAAGAATTCATGAGTTAGAAAATCAGGCAAAGAATTAAAAAAATCCTTTTATGTACTCAATTTCAAAATAAAAAATTCCTAACAACGCCTGCCATCTCTCAAATATTTATTTAGGAACAAGATTTTTGACATCTTGTTATAAAACATCTTTGACAACATTGCAATCTATTCATAATAAAAAATATTTTCGATAAAATCATCTTAAAATTTGGTAATACATAAAACTATTGAAAGTAGTATTGAAAGTAGTTTCTTTTTTATTGTATAATAATTTCTTTATGTAGGATTCCATACTCCAGAATGATACTAGACTAATGATTCTGTAGACTAGTCTCACAGTTTTTGTTAAAGGATCCCTCCGTAACCTATATCAAAAGCATCAATTTCGACCAATTTTAGAACCTACACCTATACCACAATTGCAAGTAACTTAAGCCTCCCCATAGTCACCATTCCAAGTCACCCAAGTAAATCATCTACTGCACATTCTCAAAACAAGCATGCATAAAACTTTTTACAAGCACTCGATGCACCCAGCCCTATTCCACCCCCTACCCTACCTTTTTTACCTTCAAATTCCAAAAATGAAAATTATAAATATTACATAAAATAAGCCACAAAACATATTACCTTTCTTGAACCTGAATTTTTCAATGAAAAACTAGACAATCCAAATTTTCAAGACATAATGAAAGCCTTTTTTAGACCAAACACATACTTTATCTTTGAACGTTCACAAAAAAACACGCACATTTTATGAGTTTATTCTTATAGATTCTGAATCTATTGAGTTTGAATATACACATGATGATGATGACCCTACAAAAATATCTTATTCAAAATGTACAATTTTAAAAGTTTTAAGTGTAACTGATCGAAACCAAAACCTTTACACTGATAAATCTTCTACGGTCCCCTTTTCTCCACCATCGTACAATTATTTTGATTATCAAAAAGTTTAATTTAATGCATTTTACATAAGAAACTGGACACATTACTGGTTCCTTTATTTTCATAGAAACTGTCCATCCAAATTTCCTACATGGTTTAACGATTGGTGGACCCATTTTAACCTCAATAAAGAGATTTTACCTAAACCAATTGAACATGAATGAAAACTTTTTTAGATAAAATAATCCCCTTATTTTTATTAGATTTACTCAGATAATTTAATTAAATTTATAAAAAATAAAAAGAAAAAACGTTGATTAGATTATAGAATTTTCTTTAGTTAGATCCTTTTTTCCATTGATTTACTTTTTTTTATTTGTTGTTAAAATGGATCTCTATAGCGGTTTAAAATATAGATGAATGATATAAATTATATTTTTAATCGATTATATACATTAAAATAAAATACTTAGTATTTAAAATGTTTAAATGATATCAGTTTGTTTAATTTGTTAAGTTGCTCACACTATAAGAATATGAAATTTTGAAAAGTTTTAGAAGAAAAAGTGATTGATTTAATACAAGATACTTCATATTTAAAATTGTTTAAATGATACCATTTTTGAAATTATTAAGATGCTCTTGCTATGAAAGTAAACTTAATTTTTATTACATTTCCAATATCTAAATTCAATTACCTTATTTATTAGAATTTTAGGGTGAAAAAATATTAAATGATTAAAATGTTCTATTTAAAGTTTTATGATGAAAAAGTATATTATAAGGTCATAAATATTGTTTCACTTAAATGTCTATTTATAATAAAGACACATTAAATTAAATCAATATCTAATTTATTTGATTATAAAATTTAAAATAGAATATTGATTTTAGATAGAACACAATTAGATTGAAAAAATTTAAGTTAATAAAATTTTATGTAGCATAGAAGAATTGTTCATTCTAAATTTATTATTTGTTCTAGATATTTACACATTTTTCAAATAATACTATTATTAATCACATATTTTATAATATATTTATTATTTAGTTATTCAATAACTTCATTAACCCTACATAGCAAACTATTATATTCGTATTCTATTGGACTCCTTGAACGTGGCTACTAGCTAAAAGTAGACCTGGCAGATGAGTTGGGTTGGATGAGTTCAGGTTTGAGTTACTTCGGGTTTAGATATTTTAAATCCTGATCATTTTGGGTTCAGGTCATTTCAGGCTGGATTACTTTAGGTTCGGATCAGGTCAGGTCGGATCTCAGATTTACTAAGATTGTGCATGATTTGGTTTGATTTAAAATTGAAATCGAAAATAGAAATTCAAAGAAAAATCCAAATTGAAACCGAACCAAAAATCAAAACTTAATATGAATTTCAAACCAAAATCGAACCAAATTTTAAACATTCAATAATTCATTTAAAATGGCCTGTTTAGTATTTCAATTATTAACCAAACCGAACTGAAAATTAAAGTTTCTCTAAAATGAAAATCAAAATTGAACCGAATTTATAAAAAAACTAACTAAAAAACTAAATTAATTTGATTCGGTATTGATTTTCAGCCAAAATCAAATCGTGTTCAACCTTAGAGTTTACAGTCTTACAGATTGACATATCAAATTTAGGCATGGATGCATATATTTTTATATGTATGTATGTATGTATGTATGTATGTATGTATGTATGTATGTATATTGAGCATGCATGCATGTACGTAATGTATGTTACGTACATATGTATGCATGTATATATGTATGTATGTATGTATGTATGCATGTATGTATGTATGTATGTTGAATACATGCATGCATGTATATATGTATATTATGTATGTATGTTTACATGTATGTGTGTTTGTATGTATTTATATATATATGTGTATATATTTATGCATGTAAGCATGTGCATGTATGTATATATGTATACATGGATATATGTATACATGTATGTATGTATGTATGTATGTATACATGCAAGCATGTGTATGTATTTATGTATTTATGCATGTATGTATGTATATATGTATGTATATATATTAAACACATGCATGTATGAATATATGTATGTTTGTATGTATGTGTGTTTGTATGTATGTATGTATACATGCATGTACATGTATGTATGTATGTATGTAGGTAGGTAGGTAGGTATATTATGTGTGTATGTATGTATGCATGCAAGCATGTGTGTGTATGTATGTATATATCCATGCTTGTATGTATGCATGTTATATATGTAAGTATATTATGTATATGTGTGTATGTATACATGCATGCATCCATGTGTATATATACATATGTGTATATATATATTATACATGTATGTATATTATGTATATGTGTATGTATATATGAATATATGTATGTTATGTTATGTTATGTTATGTTATGTTATGTATGTATGAATGTATGTATCTATGATGTTAGACATTCATGTATATATGTATGTATGTATATTGGGCATGTATGCATGCATGTATGTTACGTACATATGTATGTTGAATGCATATATGCATGTATATATGTAACGTATGTATGTTTACATGAATGTGTGTTTGTATATATGTATATATGTATGTGTATGTATGCATGCATATATGCATGTGCATGAATGTATATATATATATATAGACATGCATACATGCGTGCATGATACATATATAGGTATATTATGTATATGTATATGTATGAATACATGCATGTATATATATGGACGTATGTATGTATGTATGCAAGTATGTATATTATGTATGTGTATGTATATATGCATAAATGCATATTATGTTATGTTATGTTATGTTATGTGATGTGATGTTATGTTATATGTATGTATGTTGTCAATGATGCATGCATGCATGTGTGTGTGTGTGTATGTATGTATGTATGCATGTAAGTGTTTTTGTATATATGTATATATCTGTATGTATAGGTATGTTATATGTGTATACACAAATGAGTGTATATACATGTATGTATGTAGAAAATATCGGGTTAACGGGTCAGGTTCGGATTCAGGCCAAGTCGGGTTTCAGATCATTTCTGGTTGGTTATTTGAATTTCGGTTCTGGTCCAAATTCGGGTCAATATTTTTCATGTTATTCGGGTCTAATCAATTCGGATTTCTTTTAGGTTCGGATCGAATTTGGATCGTATTTTTCGAATGGATACGGGTCAGATTTTTGAATCGAGTAAAAAATTGTCAGATCTCACTAAAAGCAATTATTTTTAGTTTTTGATCTAAAACTATGAATAAGTGAGAAAATATAGAAATTTATTTAAAGCTATTAATATCCTTAGTAATTAAATAATTTATGATTTGATATATTTTGGACTCATTTTAAAATCTGAAATTAAATATTGAATTCAAAATATGTTTATCAAATTTTCAATTTAATAATGTTTTTAACTCATTATTCATTTGTAAAAGAAAATGGGGTAAATATTTTTTAAATAGTTTTTAAAATCTCATTTTGTTATTTTGGGTTTTGGTTGTATTTTATATTATCTTTTATGTTAATTTTTTTTGATGTGGTGATTTATATTTCTTGCAGTGTGATATAATTTATGAAAAAAGAATCACATCAATTGAATTACTAATCATAAAATTAAATATGATTATTTATCTGATCTGAAAACTCGATCTGAATCCATCTGAAAAATACAATCCAAATTCGATCTGGATCTGAAGGAAATCTAAATGGGTCAGACCCGAATAATCCAAAAAAATATACTTATGACTTAATTGATGTTTTCTAATAAAATGGATTTTGATTTTTCCTAATAAAATTCACCTAAATTATAGAAAATGTAAATATTTTAATAAATAAGGCATGAGTGAATGAAAGTTTCCAAAATTAACTGAATTACCCGATTTTATGTATGTATAACATGTCCATACATTTTATTTAATTTCTATAAATATATGTAAATCTGTTTATTTAATTTAATTGTATTTTGCATGTGTTTGGATTAATCAAGAATTTATTAAAATATATGCATGAGCTTAATTAATCAAATTCAATAAAATGACTGAAATAGGACGTGAATTCTCTAATCTTGAATCTCTGGTTCATTTTTTCGGTTTCATGTAAATCGGGTGATGACTCCATTTTGTTTTCAAAACTAAGGTAAGAAAAATGTTTTGTTTTTCTAAATAAATTAAGTCACTAAAGAATAAACCCTCTTAGGAGGCTTGTCAGTGTTACTCGTTTATCAGTTTCATAAGTTGACTAAAGGAGAAATAGTTGTAAGATAACCTGCGATACTCAGCCAATTTAAAAAGATCATTTTTTACTTTTAAAAATAAAAAGACACAGCCATCACGTGTACAAGGAGATTCTAGAAAAAGGGTTGGGAAGAGAGAGTCTAAGTCCTTGTGCCATTCCTGGTGTTGCTTGTCTCAAAGAAAGATGGCACTTAGATGATGTGTGTTGACTATTGAGTAGTTAACAAAATCACGGTAAAGTATCGACACCACCCCATTCCTGGACTTGATGATGTGTTGGATGAACTACATGGTGCCAGTTATTTTACTAAAGTTGATCTTATGAGTGGATACCATCAAATTAGGATGGAACCTGATGATGAATGGAAAACTACATTTAAAACTAAGTATGGATTCTATTAATGGTTAGTGATCCTTTGGGCTTGTCTAATGCCCCTAACATATTCATGAGATTAATGAATTACATTTTAATAGCATACTTAGGTAAATTTGTGGTTGTCTATTTTGATGGTATCCTAGTCTATAGCGAGTCTTTAGAGGAGCTATTGAGCATGTTAGGTTAGTATTGCAGGTTTTTAGGGAAGAGAACTTGTATGCTAAACTTAAGAAATGCACCTTTTGTATAGATAGGCTAATGTTTCTGGGTTTTGTTGTGAGTGCATAGGGAATTGAGGTAGATGAAAAGAAGATAAAAGCCATAAATGAGTGTCCCATTCCTAGGAGCATCTCAGATGTGAGGAGCTTTCATGATTTGGCTAGCTTTTATAGAAGGTTTGTGCATAATTTTTCTACCATTGCAGTTCCACTCATGAGTATAATCAAGAAGGAAGTTGGGTCTAAGTGGGGAGAAGAGCACCAGAAGGCCTTTGATTGTTTGAAATGGAAGTTGACTTCTGCACCTATTTTAATTTTACCTAACTTTGAATGTAATTTTGAAATTGAGTGTGATGCTTCTACTATAGGTGTTGGTGCAGTATTGATGCAGGAAAGGAAGTTAATAGCCTACTTCAGTGAGAAATTTACTAGAGCACAACTCAATTATTTCACTTACGATAAGAAGTAGTATGCCTTGGTGAGAACGTTGACCGTGTGTCAGCATTACCTCATTCCCATTCATACTGATCATGAGTCCCTCAAACACTTGAAGAGGCAAGGTAAGTTAAGGTGGAGTCATGGTAAGTGGATTGAGTTCATTGAATAATTCCCTTATGTTATTAAATACAAGTAAGGAAAAGATAATGTGGTCGTTGATGCATTGTCAAGAAGGTATACATTACTTAATGCTTTTAGTTCTAGATTAATTGGATTTGAATATATAAAGGACTTATATTTAGGTGATGTTGATTTTGGTAATCTTTATGTTGCATGTGAACAGGGAGTTTTTAACTATTTCTACATATATGATGTGTAACGCCCCTTCCCGACTCTACGGGTACAGATGCCACGTGTAACAATCCCCGACCGTATACGTACACTGCGCGACATACATTGAGCGTGATGTACGATCCGACTGGAAGGTTGCCACTAAACATACTATCATACATAGTTTACATACATACTTTCATGCTAACTCA
>CAOJCQ010639329.1:0-10108 GCA_948356215.1 Stillingia texana | reverse complement strand
TCAAGTTCAGATATCTAATTTATGCAAACATATTATAACTAGTTAGTTTAGAGTACATGTTCTCCATCCCAAAGATGTTGTATAGGACTATTAGATATTTTTAGCATAAGGTTCTCTGTTTGAAAACTTGATGGCAAAGATTCCAGAGGACAGAAATCCTAACAAAACAACTTTAATTTACTCGATAGGAATTCAAGTCCTTATGGAAATTGCAGATCATTTCCATAGTTCCTATTGTACAAGTTTGGAACTATGTGTCTCTTCATCCCAATGAAAACATTACTATTAATGCTCCTTTCAGATAACTTAGATTGATCTAGGTATATTCCTTCAATTGCTTTTGTTCCCTGAAGCAAACAATTATGAATAAGTACAACCAGAGAAAGAAACTGAAATTAATTTCACCCAAGATCACTCAATTTATCCATAGTAACACCCTGTAAATAACTAAAGAATTTTTTGTATCATAAAATACCTCAACTCCCATTTTGTACCCACAAAAGTAACTTAGTTCCAAAAACTATAAAACTCAGCTGAAAAGATGAGGTGTCATATCATATCACCGCCTGAGCTTCTAGAAAATGATATATAAAATGTCCATGTCAAAAAATGAATACGTACAATTACCATGTCATAATACACGTGTCATGACATAGATACAAGAATACAAAAAAGTAAAAATAAAATCTAAAATATTTAAGGATAATGCCTAGATGCAAATAAAATATTTATCTAAATAAGTAAATACAATAGTGAGAAAAAATAAATAAATAAGTTTGCAAGATGGATTTGACATGGTTCAGTGAATTTTGCCTGCTCCATGGACAAAGACGTAAGAAATATTTTACTAACAAAAATAGAGAATTATAATAAACACTCGGTGTTTATAATCAACCCAAAACCCAAATACACTTTATAGTCTCACAAATATACAACACAAGAAAAAAATACTAAATTTTTTAAAGGAAATATCTAATGTTGTATAAGCACACAAGAGAAAGATGAGAATTAAGGGATGATAAAAAACAACGAAGGGAGCATCATATTTATAGGCTCTCAAATGTTCCTGTGCAAACCACAAAATTGAGATATTAATTTTTTCCACCGCTTTATTGATAAATTTGTCAACTTATTAACAATTTGTCGAATTGCGGTTTATGGCAATCTCACAACCATAAAATGTGGCTATTTAATGTTTTTGAGCCACAACATGCAATTATCAACGATCTCCATTTTGGCTCAAAATTAATGAAGCCCATAATGCTTCTCCATCATTTTCAAAATTCTCGAAGGGATACTAAGTTTTGATGAAGAATAATTAAATTCAAGTAATACTTGATCTTAATGGTAGGAGGGACTTTGTCTGTATATCAGTAGGATTATCTGCAATACCAATTTTCTTCATCATAATATTCTCGGTGGCAACAATATCTCTGATAAAATGGTACATGACATCAATATGCTTGGTCCATTCATGATATGTTTGGTCCTCATCAAATGAATAGCAGTTTGACTATCATAGTGGATTGTTATCACATCTTTAACTGAATTGAGTTCACCAAACAAACCCCTCAACTAGATTGCTTTTTTGATGGCTTCCATCAAAGTAATGTACTGTCTTTGTTGTATACAATGTGACTATAGGTTGTAAAGATATCTTCCAACTAATTGCACAACATCCACGTGAAAAGACATATCCAGTAATTGATCTTCTTTTTTAAGATCACTAGCAAAATTAGAATCACCAAAGCCTTTAAGATGGCTTTTGGTGCATCCAAATTGTAAACAAGAATCAAAGGTACCTTTCAGATACCGTAAAATCCATTTCACTGCTTTTCAATGCTTTTTTCCAGGATTAGCCATGTATATGCTAACCACATTAACAACATGTGAAATATCAGGACGCGTACACACCATAACACACATAAGGCTTTCAATTGCACTTGCATAAGGAACTTAGGACATGAGTTCCTCTTCCTCACTTGTTTGAGGAGAATGAGGAACAAATAATTTGAAATAAGTAGCAAGTGGAGTATTGACCGATTTGGTATATTTCATGCCAAAATAGTCAACACTTTATCAAAATAACTTTGTTGAGTTAGATATAGAGTATCATGATGTCGATCTCAAATAATCTTCATGCTAAGGATTTTCTTAGCAACTCTGAGATTCTTCATTTCAAACTCACTTGCTAACTGTGCCTTCAACTTGTTGATCTTTGACATCTCTTTTGAGACAGTGAGCATATCATCTACATAATTTAGTAAATAAATGAAAAATCCATCCATAAACCTTATGAAATAGACATAACTATCATAGTAACTCCTAGAGTAACCAATTTGCTTCATAAAAGCATCAAAATGCTTGTACCATTATTGAGGAGATTGTTTTAGACCATATAGTGACTTCTTCAACAACCAAACATGATCTTTTCCCTCAACTAAAAATGTTTCAGGTTGGCACATATAGATCTTCTCTTTTAGCTCACCATGTAAGAATGATGTTTTGATATTGAGTTATTCAACCACTAAATCATTCATGGCAACTATTGAAAGTAAAGCATGAATTGAAGAATGCTTTACTATCGAAGAAAAGACATCATTGAAGCCAACTCCAACTTCTTGATTGTAGCCTTTTACGTTAAGTTATGCCTTATATTTAGCTCTATTTTATGTTGCAAATTCTTTCTTCTTATAGACCTATTTACAACCAATGATCCTCTTCCCTTTAAGAGGTTGCACAAGATGCCAAGTATGGTTCTTCTAAAGTGATTCTATCTTCTCTTCCATAGCCACTAACCATCTTGCAGAGTCTTCATAAGAGATAGCTTTTCCATATGTGGATGGCTCACCAATATCTTCTATCTCCTCTGCTATTGATAGTGTTGAAGAAATTATTTGAACCGATCTTTCTAGCTTTTTGATATTCCTTTTTGGTCTATCCTTCACGATGGAGTGCTCTTCTGATATTGAACTCTAAGGTAATTATGATTCCTCAATCACCTATTTAACTTCCTTCAAATGAGTTTCCTCTAATGGCAACTCAATCTTCTCCTTTCCACTAGTATGGCTAGAGTCAGAAAGCACAACTGCATCTCCCTTACTAAGCATCACTGACTTAACAAAGTTAACATCTTTGTTAATCAACAACTTAGGTGATTTAGGATCATCACACCTTAATCTGTATCCTTTCACACTAGGTTGATAACCAAGAAAGATGCATTTCTTGGCTCTAGGCTCAAGTTTTCCTTCATTAACATGAGCATAAGCAGAACAATCTAATATTCTCATATAAGAATATTAGGAGGATTGTTAGACCATACTTCTTCTGGAGTCTCATATCAATGGTTGAAGCTGGTGACCGATTGACTAAGTAACAAGAAGTTGTTATGGCTTTTGCCCAAAACTTTTAGACAAACTGGCATCAATGAGGATGCAATGAGCTCATTCTAAGAGGGTACATTTCATCCTTTATACAACACCATTTTGTTGAGGCATATGCCTTATAGTCTTGTGTCTAATAGTCCCCTCATTCTTATAATGCACCTTGAACTCAGATGAACATAACTCAAGGTCATTCTCTATTTTGAGTCATTTAATCTTCTTGTCAGTCTGCTTCTCTATCATGGTCTTTCAATGCTTGAAATGTTGAACACTTCACTTTTATGCTTCAAAATGTACACCTACGTCTTTCATGAATAATCATCAATAAAAGTGAACATGTAATGAGCTCCACTTTTAAACAGGGCTTGAGAAAGACCCTAGAAGTCTGAATGAACATAATCTAAGACATCTTTGGTTTGATGAATTGAGAAAGACAAACTAACTCTCTTTTGCATTCCAAGAACGCATTGTTCATAGAACTCCATCTTGCTAGTACTTTGTTTGCACAAAAGACCTCTCTTGCTAAGTATGTCTAAACCCTTCTCACCTACATGGTTGAGTCTCATATGACATAGTTTGGTTGATTTAGAATCCACCAAGGATGATGAAACCAATGTTGTTCCTATTATTGTATCTCCAAGAAAGACATACAAGTTTGAATATTGTGTAAGGGGCCTAATCACCATAATGGCTCCTTTGGACAATTTCATTACTCCATTTTCTGATGAGCACTTATACCCAAGATCTTCAAGCATACCAAGGGAAATCAGGTTCTTCCTTATCTCATAATCATGTCATACATTTGATAAAGTTCTCACAACTTCTTCAAACATCTTAATCTGAATTGATCTAATGCCAATAACTTTGTACTCGTTCTCATTTTCCATATGAACAACTCTTCTTGACATAGGTTTATAGGTGAAAACTGGTCCTTATTTGGACATATGGTAAATGGAAACTGAGTCTATAAGCTGAAAATTCTGAAAAGGATTATTCATTGTGGTAGTTAGTGCAAATGATGTGCCTTGAGGTTTATCAGTGACATTGCCTTCAACATTATCACCTCCTTGAGCATTTTCTTCCCTTAACTTCCTTTTGAGCTTCTCATACTCAAACTTGATGTGCTCCTTCTTCTTGTAATAATAACAAGTCACATATCTTCTCCTAGACTTAGATTTGAACTTCTGACTTCAAGTGATAAATTTTCTCTCAAGGCCTTCCTCAAACAACTAAAGTATCTCCCTAGTTATTGTTGCTGGTGTGAGCAACCTGTCGCTCCATAATATCTTTGGGCAATAAGGCATTTCTAATGTCCTTAATACTCATAGTCTCTTTACCATACATTAACGTGTCACATAAATGATCATAAGATGGAAAAGACTTTAGTATATGGAGGGTTTCATCTTCATCACTTATCTTAATATCAAAAGTTTTGACATATAAGACAATTGAATTTAACTCATCTATGTGTGGTTTAGTGATGTACCTTCCTCCATTTTGAACATGTAAAGGCGAGACTTGTGATACAACTTATTGGTGAGAGTTTAAGTAATATAACTTAACTCTAACTTCAACCACATAGTTGTCGTTGATTTCTCCTACATGACTTCTCTAAAGAGATTATGGGCTATAGCTAATTTAGTAGTACTCATAGCATTTTTATCCATGTCTTATTTTTGCTCAGCCATCAAAGAACTAGGGATTTTTTTGATATCTAGAAATGCCTTTTTATGTCCCTTCTGTGTCAAGATAGCTTCCATCTTAACTTGCCAAAGAAGGAAACTAGTAGATGCATCAAATTTCTCAATCTTGTAGGTAGCATATATGATTGAAAAATTTAGACAAATAAATTGAGCTCTGATACCACTTGTTAAGGATAATGCCCAGGTACAAATAAAATATTTATCTAAATAAGTTAATAGAAGAGAGAAAAAATAAATAAATAAGTTTCCAAGATGGATTTAATGTGTTTCAATGAATTTTACCTACACAAAGAGTAAAAGTATGGGAAATATTTTACTAAAAATAAATAATTATAGTCAACACAAAGTGTTTACACTCAATCCAAAACCTAAATATACTCGATAATCTCACAAATATACAACACAAGAAAAAAATACTAAATTTCTTAAAAGAAAATTTCTAGTATTGCATAAGCACACAAGAGAAAGTTGGGAATTGAGAGATGAAAAAAATGATGGAGAAGCATATTTATAGGCATTTGTTGATACCCAGGTTAGAACTTCTTGTTTTGAGATTTTCGATGATGAGAGGTTGATCGTCTATGATCCTGATGTATGACTTTTGGAGTTGGAAAATTGAATAAATTGATAAATAACCCTGTTTCAGGCCTAAAAAAAATACTCTTTTACCCTTTTGGGGCTTCCTTGGGTTTGAATCTTAAAATTCCGTCAGCGGCATTAGAATCAACACAATGAAATGAGTCCAAAAAATTAAATTTATATTTTTTGGGTTTTGGGGCTGAAAATATTGCCAGGGTTCATTTTTCATTTATTTATTTTATTTTTTTGTCTTTCATTCATTTTATTTTTGTTATTCTTGAATTGTTTGCTCTTTTCAATTTTTTATCTCATTTTGGTGAGATTTTGGTGAGATTTTTGGGACCCACTACCGTAAATTCATAATTTATGTGGTAACTAGGAATCGAGAATTGGTCATCATTATTTTCTTTATTTTTTGTATTTTTATTAATTTTATTTCATTTCATTTCATATAATTTCTGCATTTTCATATTAAATAAAATATTCCCAAAAGCAGATTTTATTTCTTGCATTTCTCTTCAACTGGAAGTCTGTTTTCTGACTTCCACACTCGTTTTGAAGATAATCATGAGGTGAATCTGTTGGTGGGTTCGGTTCGCTGTTTTGACACTGTTTTGATCCCAAAAACTGATATTTAATATTCTATTCTCGATTTGCATGTCAATTTATTTTTTTGTTAGTTATTATAATTTTTCAGAATATTTTCAGGTCTCGGATATGTTCGGGATGTCATCTGTAATAGTGTATAATTTTATTTCCGTTTCTTTAGTCTATTTCGTATTTATTTATTCATTTTTCGTATTTAATGATTTAGGTTGCTAGAATTTATTTCATTGTTATTTTTGGCATGCTCATGGATTATATATATTTTTTGGTTGTTCATCTAAAAAAGCTAAAATAAAAAGTCTCATAAAATAATTTCTACTTAGAAATTAATTTGGTTATTTCATAATAAAAATAGTTTTGAATCTTAAATTAGAAAATACAGAAATAGCTTTTTTAATGAATAATGGCATGTAGGAACTAAAATTTTCAAATTAATTGGAAACCTAGTTTTATGTACGTATAACATCAACATGCATTTTATCGCTTTTCCATATATTTTTTAATTCCTACAATTGCCTTATTTCATTTGTGTATTTTCAATTTAAATGCATTTCGTGTGTCGGTTGGGATTAATTAACAGTTAATTAAATCAATTGTATGTACCTAATTATTTAAATTCAAAACCGGATCGAAATAAGATGTGGATTCTCGAACCCCGATCTTTGGTTTATTTTTCTCGATTTTATATAAACTGGGTGGCAACTCCTTTTTGTTTTCAAAGATAAAATAAAATGTTATATTTTTTAAAATCGAATCGAGTCGCCAAATGAACCCTCTTAAGAGGAGGAGCCCTGCAATGGTAGAACCTAGTAAACCAGACGTATTCCTATAACCTTTTTAATAGCCATCCTTCTCTTTTGATATTTCATCTTTAGTTAGCCTCTTACTCCGCTTGCTACGGGTCACTGTATTTCCACTACGAGACTGATGCCTTAGTAGTCATCATTTGCTGAGATGACATCACTCTTTTATCTAGAGGGAATCATTGAATCCCAACGGCTCTCTTATTTGTTCTCCTACCTCGATGTGAGTTCGAAGCCTAAATTTGTGACCATACATGTAGTCTTAAAGGATTAACCATAGTGTTACATGAAAGTTCTCCATATTATGATTGACCATATTTGAATTTGACTTTCTATTATCCTTAGAAGGGAATCTTCTGACTTCAGGAGTATGTGATGTCAATTTAGAAAACAAAGGGATCAAGGTGAGATACTTAGCTGGAATGTAAGAGAAATTCTAATGTTAAATGAAAACAAACCCTAGACCTCCCTGATAACTCCCTTACTAACTGAACTCAATCCCTAACCTAAGTTGGGTCACCCAGCTTAGAAAGTACAGGAAGAAGACAAATTACTTATTATTTGCTTGTCGAGCAAGAGAGAGATAGATAGAAAGTGTGTGATAGACGAAATCCCCCTACTTTGAAGCCATGACCGGATGGGACCCATGGTATGATGTTTAAAATGAAGCAGATCAAGAGTGACATTTATCAAAGGCCTTATATCATAACCAGGTGTACATCAGATATATGGCCACGACCACTCAGAGGATGAGACTTGGTGTTGGAATAACTCAAATAAAACGTTAGTGACCCTAGAGAAAAACTTAAGCCGAACTAGGAAGGGCCCTATAAGGTGGGAAAGCAGCCATCCGAGATAGCAGTAATCATTTCTCACCAAAAGAACAATGAGTTTTGAATCGATCAACCAGCATGAGCTGAAAAAGTCATACATTTGAGGAAACCCGCAAATGCCAAAAAAAGATAATGAAAATATATATCTCGCTAGACTGAAAACATGACAAACAGGCCATCTAGGAAAAAATTAGGGTATCCCGCTGGGTGAAAAACTGGTAAACAAGCAATCTAGGAAAAGTTAGGGATCAGAGAGAAAATACACCTAAAAACCCATAAAGGGTAGGTGAATAACAGAGTTTATGCTAGAAATAATAAGAATGTATCAAGTTAGAGCAAAGAAAAAAGAGAATACAAAAAGAGAAAATAAGACATGGCCGCTAGGTTGGAAAATCTGAAAGGACCACCTAGGCAAAAGTTAGGCTGTCCTATGGTGTGAAAACCAGCAAACGATGCATCATGCAAAAGTTAGGGCAAAATAAAGACATGACAATAGATAAACAATAAGCAATTATCTCTCATTCATGTATGGAAATGTAACCATCATTCAGAGCAAGAAAGGCATGTATTCAGAATAAAAAAGGCTCATTTGAATACAAGCACATTTGGTCCTGCGAAGAAGAAAAATGAAAAGTGCTATAATGAAAAAGGGAAAGCTAGAAAACTAGTCATTGGTTCCATCTTCAGGCCTGAGAGATATCGACACCCACTTTCATACCACGACTAAATAACTAGAGTTACCTAAGCTTATAATCACACTCATGTACCTGCCAATGATACTTTTGTACCTGCCACTGACACTCTTGCTGCATAACAAGGGGGAAAGATTTTCTTTTAATCTAATCATCGATCATTTCATACATACATATAGAGAAGCACTAAGACGTTCACACATCATTTATCATTGCATGAGTGCCAGAGCTATATCTCAATGCTGTGTTGTGATGAGTCTCTGTCATCCCCCTGTGAGTCGGCATCATAAGACACACACGAGCATAAATGAGCACAAATATGCCATATTGCTATGACTAATAATTGAAAGGGATACCAAAGAGGATTGCATCGAGAAAATGGCCCCGACTCGACTAAACAAATAATCTCTGAGGTGGAACTCTAAGCTAACACATAAGGGAGAAGAAGATGATGTCCACTCAACTCATCGAGATAAACACATGATAAACCATGGCACCAAGCCCCCACCAGCACAGGATCACTTGCCATAAGGAGGTAAGTTCCCTAAAATCTAGTGAATAATGATTTCTAGTAACTGAATGGTGAAAATGTGACAGTAAAAGACATCCAAGTTCCACATGAACACTTGAAGTCAAGCATCATGACCACTTCAGACTGCCAGATCCTTTTAAACAACACAGGGGGCCATAAACGCTTCTAAAATCATCACCTGGTGAAATCAATATATTTCAATGGCTCTATGCCCTATTGGGGGCCTATCATACATGATTAAACCATAAAGAATCCTCAGGCTTGGATTTAGTTCCACTGAAGACTCACTCTGATCATCAAATCATCAGACTCGGATTTATTTCCACTAAAGACAAATCCTTAGGCTTGGATTGAGTTCTACTAAAGGCTCCACAAATCCTCGGGTTCAGATTGAGTTCCACTGAAGGCCCCTCATAAATCCTCAATCTCGGATTGAATTCCACTGAAGACTCATGTTCAGGTTCTGATTTAGTTCCAATGGAGACTCAACTCAGATTTTACACCAACAGATCCTCAAGCACGGATTTAGTTCCTCTGAAGATTCTCCATCTCCATCAGAAAACACCAGTTTAGACATGTATCCAGGATCTAACACCATGGCTAGAATTAGACACCAACTCAAACACAAACTCAGGTACAAACTTAAAACTGAAATTATCAGCTAACAAATCTGCCTGTAGGGGATCAAAATACCTGCCACTACCTACAGGGGGCCAAAACACTTACATCATCTATGAGGGGTTAAAACACCTACAACTGCCTGTTGGGGGTTAAAACACCATCAACATGTCCAACATTCAACAACAAGAAAAGGAATAACCTATAAACACATGTACGTCTCTCTAACTCGTCTCTCATGACTTTGATGCTTCCTGATCTATCAACAGAACCCATCAAAGTGGGGGCCTCTATTTATACCTAGGTTAGAGCTTCTTGTTTTGAGATTTTTGATGATGAGAGGTTAATCTCCTATGATT
>CAOJCQ010632537.1:0-10056 GCA_948356215.1 Stillingia texana | reverse complement strand
TTTTTTTAGCTTTTGACACCATCAAAAAGTTTCTCGACATATTCTAGCTTGTTTTTTTTTCCTCATCCCGTTTTTCAAATTTTTGACCCGGGATGGGTACCCCCTACCGTTTTTGGCAGTTTTTGATAATTTTATTAATGCACTTAGTTTTTCGTTTTCTTCACTTTTTTCATTCAGCTTCTGACACCATCGGAAGGTTTCTGGACATATTCTAGCTTGTTTTTTGCCCTCGTCCCGGTTTTCAAATTTTTGATCCGGGGGTTAGGGTATCCCCTACCGTTTTTCGGAAGTTTTTAACCCTTGAAACTTCGTAGCTGTTCATAATCTTCGAATCGCTAATTCACTCTCTCTAGCTACTAAATTTCATATATATCTACAAGGTTTTAAGATTCATCATCTACTCCAGACTCCAAAGGAAAATTTGGTTGGCGATCCTAAAGTTGCTATTTTCTTCCATTCATGATAACCAGGCGGGCATTTAAATTAGGCCTCCCATCTATCATTTTGGATGAGTTTGGAGGGAGAATCAGAAGTAGCACAAGTTCTGAGAAAGGAGAAAAGTATGAGAAATATAACAGAGATCGTGGTATAGTCATATATACAACTCTACAAGTTGGTCTAGTTGTTCCATACACAAAACTCTTCTTATAAGTGAAATCTTGTTTATCATTGCCAAGTACACTCCATGGCTCACAGAGAATGCTTGTTTCTATAAATTCAACAAAGTTAAGCACTCTATGTTGAAGAAGAGTCCTTAGAAACAATCCAGAATGCCTTATTGCAACAATACAAAGTGTGAAACATGGAAAATAAACAAACCAATCCTTAGAGGAATTATAACAAATAGGTTGTAGGCTTAAATAATGCAAGTGCTGACATTGATATGGATCATGCCTTTAAATAGGCTTATAGTGCTGGAAAAAATTATCAACTATTATAAACACGCATTCATGGTATCAAAATTTTGATCAAGCATGCATTCAGCAAATATCAACATAATGCGACTAATTATATAAAGAAAACAGGCTACAACCAAAGATAAAAACAAGACAAAAACAAGTGATGAAGAAGAAAATTTGAAGCAAACAACAATCTACCATATCAAGTAAATATCGTTAAATTTAAAATGGGATTAGGAGCATACCCTTTTTTTTTTTTTTTTTTTTTTGTTAAAGGAATTAACTGGATGGAATTAGCTGTTCGGGAGAGGTCCTAAATTTCTCAGAAAACAAATAAACAAAACTTAATTCATAATTGGCTGTATAATCTTCACATGGAAGAAGAAATCCGGTTGAAATGTAAAAAGTTCCGTCCTGCATAAGCCGAGATAGAAGTAATGACCACGTATCTTCAATGGCAAAAGAAAGAGTTCGAAAGATAGAAGTTGCAGAGGAGATTTCAATTGAGAGCTTGTGTGCTACTTTTGTAGTTAATTTTACAAAAGTGGCTATCATACACTATCTGTGTGCAATATTTTTCTTTTTTTTATAATTTACACACATGAATAAATTCCATTGATTGAAAGAGTGGTAAGACTCACAACTCTTTGAATTAGGTGATTCCCTGTAGATTTACTTTATGATAAATGAACCCCTGAGAGAAAAAAATGGATTGAGAGAAAAAAAATGGATTGCCATTTTGCTTGGTTCGTCATAAAAATTTGGTAGATGGGCAGGTAACAATATAGCTAAAAGGCCCAATATCAGTCAGAATCAGTATCAATCAATTAAACCCATCTTCACTCCTCAGTGATAAATTGGTAATAAATTATCAATCATTCACTGTAGCAATGGAAAGGATGGAATAATCAACTCTATAATCAGAACACAGACAGAGAAAGATGGAGGTGAAGTTGTTCTTGCTGAGAATGTTGCCAATTGCAGCCATGGGGATGCTTGAATGTGTACATACAGGCTTGACTACTCTAAGCAAAGCAGCCATGTCTAAAGGAATGAGCCATTTTGTGTTTGTTGTCTACTCAAATGCTCTAGCCACTTATGTTCTCCTTTCTTTCTTCTCCAACAGGTTAATTATCAGCAAAATCCATCTCTCTTTTACTAATTTTACCCCTTCTTACTCTGAAAAAGCAGGACCGATAACCATCTTTTGGCTAACCTAACCACCTTGATCCCTTAGGACCAACAAGGGTAGTACAGGAATATTCTCCTATTGTCCATCATTCTTAGAGTTAATTATTTGCCTTTTATGCGTAGAACAAAGAGACCACCACTCATTCTCTCCTTTGCAAATTCTTCCTCCTCAGTCATGCTGGGTATTTAAAATTTAATCAAATTTACAAGTGGGTTTGGTTTGTTATTTATGGATAGAGTTGATTTTTTTAATGTTTTGCGTGTTTATCGTGTAGCATTACTGTGATGCAGAATTGTGCGTTCACTGGTTTAAGCTACAGTTCTCCCATCCTTGCTTCTGTCATAGCCCAATTAATCCCTGCCTTTACTTTCATGCTTGCAGTGATCTTCAGGTTCTTCAGTTTTTTATTCTTTTTGTTCTTTTAACTTTGTGGGTTTTTATGTGATGCTGAATGTCCATTTTTAGGACGGAGAAGTTGGAATTGAGAAGCTCAAGAAGCCAGATCAAATTGATGGGAACTTTGGTCTCAGTTTCAGGAGCATTAGTTGTGGTATTTTACAAAGGTCCTAAAACAGGAGACGCTATTATCACTTTCAATTCCTTGAGAGCAACAAATTCATGGGTCACTGGCAATTGCTAGTTTCTCACTGTCCGTATTTAATACTTTTCAGGTAACATGACATTTTGACAAGCTTATTTTTTGTGACCAAATGAAATTGATTAAAACTACAATTAGAGACAGCAATTCTGAAAGAGTATTCATTGGAGATGACCATAGTTTCTTTCTATTGCCTGTTTGGAACCATTCAATATGCATTGGTTTCCTTATCAGCAGAGAGGAACCCAAATGCTTGGAAACTGAAGCCTGATATTGAGCTCGTCTCGATCATCTATTCTGTAAGCAGACATGTCTATTTAATATTATTGCAATATTAGTTCTTTTTTAACCTGGCAAAGTATATGTTTTTTCTTTCTTTTTTTTTTTTTTTTATTTTGAAGGCTGTATTTGGAAATGTGGTGACATATGGTGTAGCAACATGGTGTATACATAAGAAAGGGCCTGTTTTCGAAGCCATGTTCAAACCCTTGGGGCTTGCCATTTCTGCTTTTATGAGTGCCATCTTTCTCACTGACACGCTTCATGTTGGAAGGCAACTGAAAACATTTGTTTTATCATCCTAGGTTGCAAATGAGTAATCACAAAACATGGCAACATTTTAGAAGCATGGTAAGAGAATTTAAGGCCAAGTTCGTTTTGTTGTGCAGTTTTGGTGGAGCAATCATAATAGTTGGGGATTTTATGGAGTAATATGGGCACATTCCAAAGAAGAGGAACAAAGTGAAGTAAACAAAGCTAAGCAGTCACCAACGCAGACTACTCTCTTGGCAAGCCACACGAATGTCCAAGTAAATACAATCCATCCTGTGAATTTGTAGGAATCCATCAAGTATCATAAATTGTTTTCTTTGGCTTTCTTTTCAATCAGAGTATATCATAAAATGTTATTTGCAAGAGCTTGCTTACTGTCAATGTTAGAATGGCCTTGTTCTTCGTTACACAACTAACATCGGACCCCCTTCAAATGAAAAATTAGAAATAACATACAATTAGAGATTAAAAGGCTTCTATTCGAGCATTGCCTCTGTCAAAACCAATTCACATTACATCTAAATTGAGGCATCAATACCCTTTCAGTGCCCTCAGTGACATCAAGTAATTGACACCAAATTATAAAGAAAGTCCCCAACATAAAACGTGTGACTTTCAGTATTAATGAAGTTGCAATTAGTTTCCCATTCAATGAAATAAGTTACAAAGGATGATTCATCAAGTACCCAACACAGCTCTCCAAATCTATACATGGAGATTGGGCAAAAACAGAAAAAAACCTTGAGATCTTTCCTTCACTTTATGCCAGGGGCCAAAAACCATTGCACCACAACGTGCTCTTCTCAAAAGAATGGTGAACCCCTAACACCATCTAGGATTGGTGCATCAGAAGTTACATAGACATAAAAACCATCATCTCCGCTCTCATTAAATCTACAAATCTCTCTCCTAATGTTGAAAAGAAAATCCGGGCGGTACAAGGATACAAGAAGAGTGATGCAATCTAACTACAGCAGGCCTTAAATTAATGGCTTAAGATCATCTGACATTGCTGAAGGTATGCAATGTGTAGTGAGAATATCTACAGTAGCTTGCTTGGCAGTCTTAGTCCTGAGAACCACTGTCTTGAAAAGTTTTTAAAATATTATCAGGGCCAGTTAAAATAAAAAAGGAAACAGTAAAGGGAGAGAGAGAGAGAGAGAGAGAGAGAGATGACCTGCTCATATTCCAAATCAAATTTCATAAATTCATCATCACATTTCTCTACCATCTCAGCCAAGCTCTTCAGATTCTTTACTGGCTTCCCATTCATGGCAAGAACCTGCATATGACATGCATAAAATATAGTAGGCATTCAATAAAAGAGACATCAAAACCAATTCAACCACTACAGACTACATTCCTCACCTGAGTATTAACAATGTCCTCGTACCCAATATTAATATCAGCCACAAGCACCTTCCACAGAGTTGACACAGAATAATCTCAGTATGCTGAGGAATATCAAATAAAATACCAATGATACAAATTTAGAGAAAGGGAACCTGAGAAACCACAACAAGCTGCTCATCTGGGGATTGTGGCAATGAATGCATAAGTTTGTCCAAAAGCTTAACAGGAGCTTCATATTCATAGTCTTTGCCATACTGGATGAATAGGCAAAAAGGAAAAAGACAACATAAGACACAGCTAATGTTTCAGAGAAGTACATGAAAAAGTGTTTCACTGCAATTACCGACCTCAGAACGGAGATAAGGAACAGAAACAGTTGTGAACACAAAACCAGCAATAATATAATATGAAGGTGGTCTGCCTTTGACATGCGGTGGAATGAGCCTCCGATGAGTTGAAAGTTTGATGTAAAAATTAAATGTCTTAGAACTGCGAAGAACTTTAATTGCTGCATTATCCCCATTGCACTTTAAGAGATGAGGTAGCTGAAACCTATGCGCTCTCCATGCCGAAAGGGCACTGAAAAAATGAGGGAGGAGATACAATTAAGTGCTATGATGAAGCACACAGCTATTCCAACATGTCTACTTAGTGTCTACTTAAAATGCTAGAAAATAGACACTCACCTGTCCCGTCATTGGCAATATCTACCCCGTCAAAACTGAGAATGATGTCAGATGGCTTCAAAACTTGAGATTCAGGAGCAGTGGGATCAATTCTTTTGATACGAACACCCTTCTGATCAGATTTCATACCATGGCCACACGCAGATCTAGATTTTCCATTTTCTGCCATTCAATCCCAAGAAACGAGAATCCTAGCATGACCATAGATTTTAATCAAGAGAAATGAAGCATGTAAGAACTAAATAATCCAATTTCAGAATATCCAGAAGTATCAAAAGAAATGTCATACGGAACACGACAAGTCCAGATCTTGTCTTAGACTCTGTTTCTATATTGGTGACCATTGTACTGAAAAAGTGGAAACTAGGGAGTCATCTATACACATAGAAAAACAGTTCATCTGCCTAAAAGTTCTATTCCTATCCTCCACAAGATTCAAAACTCCCTGCACAATTGTTACTAAATTACCTGTATAGGCTCCACTCTTCTCATAATCCTGGATGAAGTGAGTTATGACTGGCATTGGTATGACATACCCTATATTTTCAACGTCTTCATGTTTTAGGGACTGAAATGCGATGCCCACACATTTTCCTTTGTCATTAAAAGCAGGCCCACCAGAATTTCCAGAGTTGATAGCTGCATCTATCTGCAAAGCAACCACCAACAAAGTGTACAAGAGCAATTGTCAGCAAGTTACCAACATAATGAATGGATAACCGAGGGTTGAAATAATATAACCTGCAAGCCCAAAAGCTCTGTGGAGCCATGGGCATAAGAAAGGATCTCTATTCGTGACACAACACCACTTGTCACAGAAATTGTGTCCCCACCAATTGGGTAAACGGTAACAGCATCTTGAAGGGCAGGCAATTCCCCAAACTCAACAGGTGACACTCCTTCCCAGAACTCATCATCGACAGTTAGCAAAGCTGTAAAAAAAACCGCACAAACCAAGGGTTGAAACACTCATTATTTAGATCCACATAGGCAAACGCAAACAGCATAATTTACTTCATGTTAACACATACTAGAGAACTAAACCTAGCATTCACTTAACGTTGCTTTCTAATCCCTTAACAACTTTCCTTGCCGGAGATTTTATGGCTTATCATAATTCATTGTTTAAATTCTTACACATCATTATTACTAACTGGTAACCTCTCATCTATGGATAAAAGAAACCAGTTCCTCAGTTCTGATTGAATTTGCATTCAGGCATTTTAACCATCACGTCCACTCGATTGATCAATTCTACATTAATATAATTTGAACTTAATCTTACGAAAGGAAGACATATTTCTAGGGAAGAGAAAACGTTACTTACAACGAAAGTATATCTATAAAACGGATGACAACCACATAAAAATTGCAACATTTGTAATTTCTAAATTGACATTCATACTGTTAACATTAAAAACTTCAACTTTTTTTCAAAATCCCCATCAAAAGGCCAATTAAAACAAGTCTTACCAATGTCACACTCGGTCCCAATAGCAAGCACGGTGGCCAAGTACTTGGTGTCAGAACCACGCTTCTTGAGCTTAACCTGGGTAAAATGCTCCACAGAATGCGCATTCGTTAAAACCCTCCTCCCTCCAATCACAAACCCACTACTACTCGAACTATACTGTCTCTTCCGCTGCCAAGGGAGAGAGAAATTTGGCTCCGTATGCACGCAGAACACCTTGACCACGGCGTCCATTGCCGATACCACCCGAGCTACGCTTTCCACAGGCATAGTCGGGCCTATATCTCCGTTAATAATCGGTGGCGGAGGCTTCTCGGGCTTTTCTGGTGAATGTTTGGAGCGCTTCCGGGGCCGGCCACGGCGACGTTGGGTAGCGTATTCGTGGTGGTTTTCGGTACTAATAGGAGTAGTGACAGTGGGAGTGATGATTTCAACATTGGTGACGGAGAAATCGTCGTCGTCGTTGGTGCTGTTAGTAGAGATGGGATCTAGGGTTTGGGTGTTGGTGGGGATTTTACGCTTGCGGCCTCGTTTCTTGCTCTTGGAATCGCCCATGAAGAAGATTAAGATTTTGTTTAGCTATTTTAGTAATTCAGTTAAATTATGATTGAGCCCCAATTGAATCGAAAACACAAGAAAAAAAGAAATGGGAAAATGAAATTAGGAAAAGCCAAGTACATGTACAGACTAACAGAGAAGTGAGGATGAAGAAGAAGCTAAAGGAGAGTTTTTTTTCTCTCTCTCTCGGCTCTGTGTTACAAATTGCTTCCTCACTGTACTGTAGTGATTGCGCTATCAGCATTGCGTTACATGAAAATTTACCTTCAGCTTTCTTCGTTCATTTTTCTTTTAGATATTTGTTTCAAATCATTGCTTTTCTTTGAAAACCGAAAAAAAAAAAACATTTCATATAGTTTTCAATATTTAAAAAGTTACAAATTCTTAGGATATAAGGTTTAGTATAAATGTCACCCTCCATCCGAATAAACATTATACATTGATGTAATGGATGAAAATCTCTCTTTTAACTTCTAAAATCTTCTCTTTTTTTTTCCTCTACTTTTCTAAACTACACATCAACAACTAACAAAGAGTAAAGATCATTTATTTATGAATTGGATTTCTAGATGAAGTTAGAATTACGTGGTCGCCGGCTTCTAGATAGAAACAAGCTTTCCCACAGCTTCAATGATGTTAGAGCTTTCAAGACTCGGATAAAACTGACGCCTTTGAGAGGTGGATGCTCCTCCATTCTTTGGAGCGTATCACCATAGTTAATGACGGTAGCTTTCATCTAACCAACACGTCATCATTTTTTATTTGTGGATCTTTTACTTGTTGCAATTACAGCTTTTTTAGACCATCCAGTTCAATGATCATTCTTGTCTTCATTCTCTGCTTCAAATTCTTTCTTCTACATATGGAAAAACGGAGAATAAAAGCGTTCTAGAAATCTCTACTTGTTACATCTTCAGGATTTAAGATGTATTATAAATATAACACTCCATCCATATAAATGTTATACATTAACGGAATTGGCTAAAATCTATCTTTTAACCTCTAAAATCTCTCATTCTTCTTTCCCAAACTGCAAATCAACGACTGAAAAAGAGTAAAGATAGTTTATTTATGAATAGGGTTTCTAGAGGAAGTTAGAATTGCATGGTCATCAGCTCCCAACTAGAAACAAGCTTCCCAATTGATACGAATCGTGGCACGGATCCATTAAAGGTTTCAGTTGGACCAATTACATGGAATCGGAGTAAGAAGTTTGGGATAGCAGTCAGTTTGCATGTCCAAGAATATGTATCGAGAGAGCTGACGGAGCAAGTGTTAGAGAAATGTCGTGAAGGGCATGAAAGCACGCCAAAATTATTTTCAATACTTAAGGCATGTATTGAAAATTGAGCTTCAAATTTGTAATTTTATTCGTTGATTTTTAATTTAATAATGTGGTAACTTTAGGATTGAGTTTTATTAGTGATAGACCTAAGTAAAGGTTTATCTTGGCTATTCTGAATATTCTGGATTGAAATAACCTTATTTGAAGGTTTAGAGTGGTTAATTTTTATGAGTTTGGACCTTTTTGGGTATACACGGGCGTGTCTTGATGTGACATGGGCGTGCGAAATGAAATAAAGTTTCTGCCTCGAAATAGTTTCAAACACACGTGTGTGTGAGAGCTTGACACGGGCTTGTCAGGTTGAGCTAAAAATCCAAATTTTGGTTTTATTTAGATTTCTTTTCCTATTCTAGCTATGATAAGTTGTCCATATAAATACTTAATGATGTAATTCATTCAGAACCTTTTACTTGATAATATAACTTTTCTTTTACATTGTTCTGCATGTAAAATTGCCATTAGAGAGAGAGATTGTTCATTCTTTAATTATATCAAGAATTCAATTAACTTATCAACTTCGATTGTGGCGTTCTGTGGATTCTTAATTCTAAATCCTTCCATTATAAGTGTTTCAATGATCTAATTCATTTGGGGTGTTTTAGAAGGTGTTTTATCGGTTTGTTGGACTTCGCTATCGATTTGTACATCTGAATTTGAGATCATATACCATAGAGTCCCGCATCATTTGGTATCAGAGCCTTCGACGGGTAATTCTTATCTATCTGTAGGTCCTAGATATTCATTGAGTTTATTTTCTTTGTTTCTTAGAGTCACATTGATATTTCAATTGTGTTTGGCCAAGTTTTAATTTCCTTTCAATTCATCAATAGTGAATTAGTATGTGAGTCTATTACATGTCTGTCCTTTCAATTCTGTTGAATCGTCTTTTGTGTTGAATCCCGATATATATATATATATATATAAAACTGCAGAAAAAATTTACAGAAAGTGCAGAAAATCATCTTGAAAAAGTATGCCCCTGACTTAAATTAAATTGGGGTAGGTTTCAAATTCTGAACTTTAACACCACACATTATATATTATTCTCACTTAGAAACATTAATTAAAATTGAATTGAATTGAATTTTTCAAAATCATATTTGGCATAACACATTAAATTGAAAGAAACTTTGATCTTTGGGATTTTTTTTTGAAAACTTGCTTTCTGGGGTAGAGAATAATTAGGTCCATTATTGATTTTCTTTGTAGTGAATTAATTTTCTGACATCTTGACCAAAATCGTTTATTTTCTTATGCTCTTGTTTCCTCTTTATTCAAACGTGCGAGTTTGCCTCCTTATTGTTTCTAGGTAATATTTGCTTGTATCATTACTCTAGGTGATAATTTTCAAAGTAATACGCAGTCTTTCCCATGTGTTATTTCTAATTTGTCTAGCTTTCTA
>CAOJCQ010621993.1:0-10971 GCA_948356215.1 Stillingia texana | reverse complement strand
TTATGATGCCTCATCTCTTCTTGGTCAACTTCATCCCATTTCATGAAACCACCAGTATGAATTTTCACTACAACTAATAACTGCTGTTAGATTATAGTATCTTCTTTTTCAAATGTAGAATGAAAAAAGAAAAAGATGGTTTATTATAGGCTTAACCTTTCCAAGATTTTGATGCAGAATGACGATTTGTGAGGGGGTTGTAGATAAGTTTCTGCAATATGCTTGGATGTTGTGCTTGAGTTGTTGGTATGTGTACTTGTTTCTTCATTTGTTGTGCTTGGGTGTTTATACCGAGTATTTTAAATCTGAGACTCTTGAGAATGACATTCTCCTAGGACGTATTTGATAAATCTTCTTAGTGACTCGAACACCTCTGATCATCTGTAAGACCTTATGTAATGGATGTATTTATGCTTCGGTTTTAATGGATATGGTCCTATGGATGCAAAAAGGTTTTGAGATTGATAATAGTAAGAGGAGAGAAAACTTAGTGGCTATGTAGATACAACGGATTTATAGGTTTTCATTTTAGGAAGCAGCATAGAAGGGTTAGCATGTAGGATTTATTCAAGAGGCTTAATTAATGGAGAAAGGGCATTAAAGCACCTGGATCATTAAGCAAGTGAATTTACTAGAATGCTTGTGCATTTTTATGGAAATTGCTGCTAGTAAAAGTGTACACTTTTACAGTCTCAACAAGAAAAGATGTTAACTTTGGTATAGAAACGTGGATGGTTATAGCAAACTCATTTGTTAATAGGGGTGGGCTAGACTGGTTGACTGGATGTGGATGTAGTTTTGCTGATTATATCATTATTTTCAATTGTTTAATCTGTGTTGAAATTTTCTGCTTATGTTACCCATACATCCATATGCTTGTGCTGGTACCTGGGTATTCCTTCCTTCACCCCCAAAAAACGCACATGCATAGATTAAGAGTGTTTAATGGGCATCTGTTAATGGATTGCAATGCAACATATGCTGTTGCTGAGGCATAAAACAATAAAGTACTTCCATTATTTCATGGTTGCCTGAGAAAATCCCTGTTGGTTTTGTGCTAATTAAAGTGTTGTGCTCCATGTTTTGATGAAATATTGAAGATTGTCAATCTCTTTTAGCTGAGCTGAATTTAGAGAGTTTGCTATATAGATCTCAAGTGGCTGCTGGATTGTAAGCATCCAAGTTGATTAGGCCATGGATGTCTAAAATTTTCTGTTGAATAACCATTACTGAGGAGATTTAGATTCTTTCTATTTCTGTCTCTCCAAGTCACCTTGATCCAATTTGTTGCTGTTTGTCAGGACCTCTGGAATGCATGACGTGCCAGCACAGTTATCAGGTACTGTGGCTGATACACGCACTGTACATTATGGTGAAGAAACCACCAATAAACAAGTGAAATTTCGCGAACCTGTCAGCAACAATGAGATGGATGATTCAGAAGCAGAGGGGCACCAAAGTGAGAGAGAACATTCAACAAATTGGGGACCCACTGCCCTTGATGATCCTAGTTCCTCGTACTCACCTTACCTACCTCCTGTTCTTGAAGAACCCTCTTCATCCTTTTCTGAGGGTAAGAGAAGCTTGGTTTTTGGTCCCTTTTTCTCTTTTTCCAGTTTTAGTTTGAACACTATCATTGATTTTCTGAATTGGATGTGTTGAGTTATGCAGCTGCAGATGATGATCCATTGCCGGCAATTGAAGGCCTCCAAATTTCAGGTGAAGCATATCCTGGACGAGAGCTTGAGGCATGTGGATATTCTATCAATGGAACAACCAGTTGCAATTTTGAGGTATGGTTTTAGGATCAGTTCTTGGGTCTCTTTCTTCAGTCATTTTGGTAATAGTTTATATGCCTTGAAAAAATATATCTCTGTGCATTTACATATAATGTTTTGGATATGCTTTCACTGTTTGTGATGCCATCAGTGGGTGCGCCATTTGGAAGATGGATCTGTTGATTACATTGAAGGTAACTCTCTCTCTGTCTGTCTGTTTCCATGAGTGTGTCTGTATCATGCATTTCTCATTTTTTTGGCTCATCACTTCTCCTATACCTGAATCCTGTTGCTTAAGGAAAAAGTTAATTTGCAGGAGCAAAGCAGCCAAATTACCTTGTTACTGCTGATGATGTTAATACATATCTTGCTATAGAAGTCCAGCCTTTGGATGACAGGAAGCGGAAGGTATAAGCTTGCATTCTGGAGTGGGAAAAGCATGTTTCTTGTGTGTTTGTTTAATGTCCAAACCTGTGTTTTGACATAGGAACCCATTTTTCGAAAAAGCATCAACCGTGATGCTTTTATAAATAAATGGACAGCAGATTCAGGTTTTTCTAAGCTAAATGGTCCTTGACGATTTAAAACAATTACATCATGCCATTGTAAAAACTTTTTTTCCTCTTTTCTGATAGTAGATCCAGCCATCTCTCATCTCACTTTGGTTTCTGCCATAGTTCGAAGTTATATGTGAGGATTAGATATTTACTTTTTGCACTTTGATTTTCCTTTTTCCTTTATTTTGCTTCTCAAGTTTTGGTATTTGTTTGATATCTGGCTGCTTTCTTATGCATTTGTGTGAGAATTGTGTGACCCTCAAGTTTAAGGTGCTTAAAGAGGTCTGAGATTCAGAAAGTGGGTAGCTACAACCTGTTTTCTCCCTTAATTTCTTCAAAAGCAGGAATTCTTTGACTAACTTCCACCTGCAGTCATCTTCTTTCTACTCCATTACTTTCTGATGTCCATTTAGCTCTTGTCTACTGTTATGGGTAATTGCCTGCTTCCTAGGCATCTGAGTTAGATTCCCAACAATTTGATTTTGTCCTGTTTAGCTGACCTCTGTTTGCAAGAAAATCTCTTAATTGTCAGCTAAAGCAAATAAATAGTCCTTAGCTTTTGAAACAGTTAATTCAAATTGAATCCCTTGAAATTGCAATTGAATCCTTCCTTTTAATTATGATAACTGTTTAGTCATTCACATCTTTCATGAAATTATGCTTAGTCCTTGAGTTTTTCACTTTCTATGAAATGTTATTTTATTGATGTTGGAAGTAAAAAATTATGATGAGTTATATAATGTTATAGTTGAAGGACTATACTTTTGTGACATTATAAATTTAAGGACCATTGGATTTACTTAAAAAAAAAAAGATTTGATTTTATATAGGCAACAAACTCTAGGGTTGTTTTTGTGATTCATCCAATTTGAAAATTAAGGTTAAATTTCATCATGATCTCTGATGTTTCACCATTAATCTTTGAATGATAAGTTATGACCTTCATTTAACTTTTTCTAATGTCAATTGTTGATTCTTAAGTTGATACATTCTTGAGAAAGACCAAAATTTTCTTTTTCCTAGAATGTTTATTCAACTCTTCACTTGGAGGGGTCCAGAATTTCCCTTAAAATTACTGCATGCAAGCCATAAATCAAAATACTGAATGGAGAATTGAAGAGCAAAACCAATTTTGTCAAACAAGAAAAAGCTTAGAGAAATTGTGAAAATATAATTTGAATTTCTCAGTTGTAAGGTGTGAACGGTTGATGACACATTGGTAAGTGTATACAACTACGCATAGAAGTGTTGAATCAAGTTTAGGATTTTTCCTGTGGCTATGTTGTCTATAAGTTATAATGTGAAATTCTTGGCTAATATTTCTTTTGGTCTCTTTCTACTAATTTCACCAGGGAGAGCTTGTGAAGGTGTTTGCAAATGAGCAAAGAAAGATCATTTGTGGTTAGTAATTGACTTCTTGTGGTTAGAGTGGAACTAATTCATTTGATAAATTTACATATATCTTAATCAAGAAACAGTTTGCTTTCACCATCAGGTAAATTGACATTAAATGAAAGCATTTGCTTCTTTGAGTTGCTGATCTTGTTCTTCAATATAAACAAGCCTCTTGCATATCAGTTTTAATACCTCTCCTCCCTTACCTTTTCATATGATGCATGGATTGATCTCAACTTTACCAATTGTTTGATGAGCTTGAAATAGCTTATGCAATCACGGGAAAAAAGATAATTTATTCTCTGTGCATCGTCACCTGTTTTCCTCAATATTATAGTAATAAAATATGACATTATCTACTATCTAGCAAATTGCATCAAAATTGGATATGCTAAACTGATTATGAGGTATATGTAACATACCACATATCTTTTTCTCATGAAGGATGGATCCAACATCAAATATTGAGGGTTGCCAAAAAATTATATATATGGCGTTTAAAATTTTGGGGGGCCAAGTTGAGAAAATAAAAAATTTTAAGGGCTAAATTCAAAATTTTCAAAGGGCTTAATAGAAATTGTTGGAAGGAAGGGGGGGGTTGGGGTTTGTGGCCAAGCCACCCTGGTCCCCTTTGGGTCCGTGCCTGTTTCTCACACTACCTCTTCACACCTTTTGCTCTGTGCTTGTACCTTAGATTGTGACTCTGGTATAATTGCTCACCTTTATTTAAATGTTATGCATTCTCTCTCTTCTTTGTTCACAGATCCTGAGATGCAGAACCATATTGAAAGAACTCTTTATAGTGGTCATGCTTCATATAGAGTATCCTTATCGGTATGACTCTCATTGGAGTGAAGAGGCTGTAGTACAATCATAATCTTTCCCTTCTCATTCTCTATTTCATCATGTTGTTCTTATGACCAACTTGTTGACATTCAGTTTTTCTTAGGTTTCTTTACTTTATTAAGATATATGTCTAATTGTGCATGTGCATTGTGTTACAGACTGGATATCTTGGTATATGGGAGCCAGCCACTTTGGCTGTTAAGAGAGAAGGTTATAGTATAAAGTGCAGCGGACCAAGTGGTGTGGTAGTTAATGAGAAGTTTTCCCCAAGCACAACTGTATGATTCCTTGCTTACCTGTTCTCTTTTATGGCACATGTGATTAACAATATGATCTTAAATATTGGGAGCATTTTTTTGTTTGGAGAAGCTATGAAACTCTACTTCTATTTTTATTCATAAAATTTTTGAGAGTTGAAGTGAGCTGGTGAAGGTAAGCTTCTTTTTCTTCCCTTATTTTATCACATGTGAACATTCTATCTCCATATTTCTCTTCTCAAACAATTTTAAGAAGGAAATTTGTGTACATGACAAAGTTGGTCTAGAAGCTCAGTTGAGTCTGGGTAGCACATATTAGACTATGGCTGTTGCGAAATGTCTGGTTTAATTCAATTCTTAATCTCTTGGTATCTCAAGAATAACTCTGTGAACCATGTAATTACATGTGATATAAAAGGGGTATCAGATTTTCCTTGCACGCATGTTCTTTCTTATCATTGGTAATTAAGTAAGGCTGGTGAAATTCAAGAAATAACAAAAATTGGGGGATTATTTTATTCTCTTTTCCCCCCTTCTCCGTGCAAACCAGCCAAATGTTCATTCAGCTGTGAGAGTGTGGTCTTTTCTGATTATAGTTGTTTCCAAAAGTTAGAATGGAAAAATATTTGTAATATTTTGAACCATTTATGAACATTATGGCAAATAGAATAAACTGCAAACTGCAAAAGTAGATTTCTTTTTCCCCCCTTTCTCTTTCAGCTCTCTCATTACTGTGATTGATATGTATTCTCAAGTTTCTCTCACGCCCTTCATTTTTATTGAGGATCATTTGGAAATCTGATCTGTGGATGAGTGGAAGCCTAGGATTTCAAACTACATCAAACCACAACCCATGAAGTGCAATTTTAGCAATGTAATGAAAAGGGAGCAATCGGGAATTTCATTTAATGGAGCAGGAGTCTTGCAAATTTCTTTTGGTACTTTGACTCATAAGATGAAATGCGAAATTTAGGAAGCCTTTACTCATGAAACTAAAAGCTCCTTAAGTCAAATGCATATGTGTACAAGTGTTAGGTGATTGTGGAATCCCTGTTGGTTGCTGGTGTTCTTTAACACTGTAATTTGTATGGTTGCAGATGTCATACTTAATCTTCTATAGTGAGAAAACAAAAAAATCTCAGAGTGAAAATGACAGTAGAAACAAAAATAATAATTTGTTGCTAGTTGCATACTGTACCTATTTGGACTTTTGGTGGCAAATGGGAGGACTGAATGGTGTTAATAAAATTGTGGAATTCCACTGATAATGTGATTCAAAATTACTTGATTTGCTCATCTAAGAATGGACTGTAATGGGTTTGTCCATTCCCTTCCAATCTTTGAGGGAAGAGTGAGATGAGGGGGACTCTTAAGCTAGTTAAAATTTCAATTTTCTTCTGTTTTCCTTTTGTCACTTAACTTCTAATTCTCCCAATCCACTTGTTTAAAATCAATAGAGCAAATTTTGTGAGAAATTTTGTATAAGTTATAGTGTCTTGGAGGCCAGGCATGCAACAGTTTCTGGTATCAGTGTCAAAATATAAATGGATTCCTTTGTTTTGACTTCATGATATTGATAGTTCTAAATTGACCTCTGGTCTGAGTCTGTTAGAAACTCATGATTGTATTCAACCTGTGTTTTGTGTTATCATTTGAATTGAGAGTAAGTTTGTGTTCTTTTTATGAAATTGTGATAGTCTTTGAGTTTTTCTTTATTTGGTTGTGGTACTATGATTCTGTCTCTCAATAATGTCTGCCATAAAATGTTTATATTGCTGAGGTTCTTATTACATGATTATCATTTTTTTCTTTAGGTTGCAATCCTATTTGGACAGCCTACAGAATTTGTAATTACCAGTTCTAGTAATGTTCAGCATGTCTTACGGGCCGATGAGTCAATGGATGGTAGCAGGTGAGTTTCGACGGTTTTTTACCTGTTGCTAACTTAGCTTCTCCCCCTCAAAATATGGTATACAAAGCAACAAAAAGTAACATTAGATTTACCAAATTGATTGATAATTATTCTGTAAATCCTATGAAGAATAGAATGGAACCCCACTTGCAAATATAATCTGGTTGTAGTTTATTTTCTTTGAAAAAGGAAATCCATTTGCATCTTGAGAGGTTTTTTAGAGTGCTTTAGAAAAAAAGGCATTTAATTTCATTTGCGCACCTTGTGCTTTTCCTTTAATTTTTTCAGCTTTTAGAACTGGGGACAGTGATTTCAGACCATTTCATTTATATCTATAGATTGCTTATATCATTGCAACTGCATTTCCGCTATATTTTATTTATTTTTAGGTTTATGCTGACACTTTCATTTTCTATCTTTTTACAGTTCAAGAGATGCCATAGTGCTCATCTTGAGATTATTCATCTTACGGGTAATTTGTGTTGTTATGGTTTGGTTTCCTTCGTTTAAATGATGTTGATTATTCATTCATTCATGTTGCTAGCAGCTTGTGCATGATGGTTCCTGATATATTATTGCAGCATATCTAGGTCTAGTACTAGCATAAAAAAAAAAAAAAAAAAATCAAAGATTGCAAATAGATACCTCTATCTTGGACTAGATTGTCCATGGGTGATATAAAATGGGAAACCCGGAACTCCTGGCCCTTTATTGTTTTCTTGTGAATCCCTCAGAAAGACAATGATCGGAAGGGTAAAATAATTACGGATTGAAGAATCCTACTTAGAAAGGGCTGACATGCTTGGCTGGGAGCTCTACTGCTTTATTGTTGAACTAGGTGATTGGAGCTTCTTTACCCCTTCAATCTTGTAAAAGCACTCCAGATTATTATAAGGTGAATGGAAAAAAATGTTGGACAAGATGGAGAGTTAAGCATTGAGGAACTCAGATGAGCTTAAGACAGTACTTGGGGAGGTCAGCTAAGTGGCTGATAAGACCTCAGGTAATGAGCAGGAAAGAAGTTTGGAGCATATTGTTAGGAGGTGAAATTCAAGGCGGATTGTTCTGAATTACTGTCAAATTAGAAATAATTCAGCTGCCAAAGGATATCACTTAATTTAATTTACTCTTTGTTATTATCTTAGAGTGAGAGTTCACAGAGTTGGGGACTTGCTTTACTTGTTAATTCAGAACCTAGATCAGTTGAAATACTGGTTCTGTTTCCCTACTTCATATGCATGCTTAAATCCATACAATTGCAATTATTTTCCAGTGTTAGTTTATAGTGCGTTTGTGTGTATGTGTGTGTGTGTGTGTGTGTGTGTGTGTATAGCTGAATGCATATATGCATGAAAACTTAAATACATCCATATACGTATTCATGGTTATTCTATATTTTGAGTTCTGCTATTTACTCATGTTCTTTCTGGTCGCATGTGATATTGTACCGAAATCCAACCAGTGATTTTTTTTTCCTCAAAGAATGCATGTGTATTGCAACTGATAGCATATATGCATAAATTTGCAGGCAGGTGAAAAAAAGAAAGGGAAGAAAAAGAGCCTATTCTTTCACAAGTGACGAACATTCTTTCTGGCTCAGTTCAGCTTGAGGTGTATAGTGGCACATTTTGAGGATCAGCTATGCCTACAATATTTTGAGTAGGATGTTACAACTCTAGATTTGCAATTGCATGTCTATCTTTAATGCTTTTTATTTCTTATGCTATTCATCATCTTTCCTCCCATAGCATGTAGTTAACCTGGTGCTCAAAAGTACAGAGAAATCGGCAATAGTACTTGTTTTGGCCAGATGTAAACTTGTAGGTGTTTTTTTTTTACAAAATCACCTCATTGAAAGGTGAAGCATTGGTTGGTTGTAGCATTTGTTGCACAGGGACGTAATCCCTTGTTTTCTTATGGTATAAATGTGCTTTTAAAGTATTTCTTGTCTTAAAAAATGGATCATATTTATCCTTTATTTATTATGATAGCGGTAAATATGATTTATATTTGTTTTTTTTTTTTTGCTTTAATTAAGGTAAATATGAGTCTAATCAGTAAGCATTTTTTTGGCTCTTTAATTAAGTTAAATATGAGTCTAATCGATAATCATTTTTTAAAGGAGATAAAGGGTTTTTGTCACTGAATGGAATAAATATGATTATCGGATTGTTACTATTGTTTTTATTGGTTATGATAAAAATAAATATGGTCTATTTTTCTAATTGCAAGGGTATTTAGGGCAAATTTGGTCTTTATTTTTTAGTAAAGTGATCATGGAAGTGAAAGCAGGATGATGAAGATAATAAAAACACAGCATGATAGTACATTCTCCACGTGCAAAAGTCAAACAATTTATATTTAAATGTAAAACATATAGCAATTTGACAAAAAAAATAAAATAAATAATAAACCAAATAAAAATATTAAAAATAAATTTTGACCTAATGGTGTTGGTGTGATTATTAGAGCTATGAGGTTTAGTCAAGTCTTTAGTGGTAAGCTAAAAAAAAGCAAACAAAAATTACATGCTCCATTCAGAAATAACTTGTACACTGTATGATATTAGTATATGCATTTAAGGTTTACGATTCTCTCTTGTTTCCTCCCCATAATTTGTTTTCCATGGTAAACATATTATATGTGAATTCATACATAACTTTGGCTACTTTTATTAAAATACTTTACAAGTATTATACTTTCAGAGTATCTTTTTAATTTTTAATTTTTTTTAATTTTTTTCTTTATTAGAAAAATCAGCTTTAAAATTTTATTTTTTCCTATTTTTACACTTTCATTTTATATAATCTAATATCTTAAACATTTTTCACAGTTGTAGCAAAAATATGTCCTACATAATAAAGTACATATATTAATATAACATTATCAAAAAAATATTTAAAATATTAGATTATATCGAGATGTTAAAATGAGAAAAATTAAAATTTGGATCCCATATTCGCACATCAATGCAAGCATATAGAGCAAATTATGTATTAAACATTTTATAAAAAAGGAAAAGGGTAGACCCTTACATTGCATAATTGAGAGAGGCATTTTTAAATGGATCCCACCATAAAAGGTAAGACAAGGGGCATATGTTAGAGTGCACTGCACAATTGAGATGTATTTTAAGTGGATTACACTATTTTATCTTTTAGATACATTACATGTAAAGATGGACCATAGATATTTAAAGGGGTTTTGGCCTCTTCAAAAATTTTGTTTTAGTTCAAAAGGAGGTGCAAAAATTATAATTTAACTTTTAAATCTTTTATATATTTCAATTTAACCCTTTTAAAATCTTTATAAGATGGTATTCATCCATTTCGGATCTATCTCTGACTATAGAGCTGTGCACCCAAAAAAAAAAAACAAACAAATTGCAAATAACAAAAGAGAGGACAAAATGGATGAGATAAGTTCCAGCGATAAAGAAACTTCGACGTGCTGTTGCTTTCCAATGCCTTGATAGCATTAAAGTCTGTATTGATGAATTAGTTTGTTTTATTTAATGCATGTGTTCCTTTCTTCTTTCATATTTAAATCAAAGACTTCTTTTTTTTTTTTTTTTTTTTGATTTATTCGACTTCCATTCAAAATAATATCAAATAACATAAATTTATAAAAATTTTATTGCACTAAATTAAGTATTTTTTATCCGATACTGTTTTCAAACTGAAAAATACCGTTGAACGTTTCTTTTACCTCGTTTTACATGCCATTAAATTTTTTTATTATTCTAATTATTTTAGTACCCCGGATATGTCCGGGATCGTTTATAATAATTTAGATTTATTTTCGGTTATTTATTTTTGTTTTAAATTTTTTTATTTATATTTATTTATTTTTAGGTTGTTAGAACAATTATATTTTATATATTCATGTATTAGAATATTTTTAGGTTGTTATTTTCTAAAATTCATTATAAAAAAGACATTTAAATTATTTTCTACTTAGGATTTATTTGGTGTTTTCTAATAAAATGGTTTTAGTTTTTTTCTTAATAAAATTCACATAAATTAGATAAAATGTAAATATTTTAATGAGATATGCGGGAATCAAAATTTCCAAATTAATTAATAACCCGGTTATATGTATGTATACTACGACCATACATGTTATTTTTATTTCTGTAAATATGTGCAAGTTTGTTTATTTAATTTAACTGTATTTTTGTATTGGTTTGTATTAGTTGAGAATTAAAAAAAATGTTTGCATGAATT
>CAOJCQ010621064.1:0-10293 GCA_948356215.1 Stillingia texana | reverse complement strand
ACTCTCCATGTTAAGCCCAATATTATGCCCGTAAGTGTCACATGACCTTTAGTCAATAATTTGGACATAACTTATTATAGGAAAATCCAAATGATGCAAGGTCAAATATTATGGATTCCTAAGATAAAAAGGAATAATTCTTAAGAAGTAACAATGGCCTAAAAATGCGGTTTTGATAAGGAAAAGTTAAGAGGACAGCAAGCATTTGGTAAAATGGTAATGTGCAGAAAAGAATGAGGGAATTTGATAGGCACATGGGTGTGTCTAGAAGCACATGGGTGTGCCTAGCTAAAAGGCGTGCTCTCGGGAGATTTTTGATCATTTTCACACGGGGGTGTGCTTATAGCACATGGCCGTGTGAAGTAGGGACACGGTTGTGTGTCCTAGACACACTGTTGTGTCTCCCCGGAAAATGAAAAGAAAGACTTATGATTAGGGTTTTGTATGTGCATGATTATATGAATGTTTAGGCAATATGAAAACATGAATAGATGTTCAAAATTACATGATTAATATATATGATTTGATTGATTAAAATGTGTAAGGATATGCCTATGCCTAAATAAGTGAATGATGATAATTGAAAGCATGAGAAGATGTATATCAATGCATGATCAATCTAAAGTATGTGAATGAGGAAATGTATAAAGATATGTTTATGATTAGACAATTATATGATGGGATGATATATGAAATGTATAAGGATGAAAGCATAATATGTTACATTGAATATATGAGGTATGATTGAAAGCATGATAAGATTTATATCAATGCATAATCAAGCTATAGTATATGGTTGTGAAAGTGTATAAATGTATGATGTTCTTATATAAGTACATGATGATAGTGATTTAAGGTATAATGTGATCATGAGGTATGTTGTGTATACTAAAATGCATATATAAAGTGTGAACAAATTATGTATTGGGGTAATTGATTATACATGTGCATTATGTCTAAATAATTGCTTGACTACCAGAAATGAATGAGTAAAGATGTAAGACTGTATAATGTATACTAGGTATATGAAAAAGAGAAATGGTAAAGTGAATTACGAATCAAAAATATGCGAAATACATATTTCTATGCATATAGTGTATAGATAGGCATGCCTAGAAGAACCGCAGCTGCTACTGTGTCATTACCTTCGGGTAACTACCATTTTTGTTTACATATGGGTAACTACCATTATGCTACTTAAGAGTGGCTATTATTTGTTTACCTTCGGGTAACTATCGTATAGTTACTTAGAAGTAACCGATACTAGTATCTACCATTATCTATACCTTCGGGTATCTACCGACATTCGCTATCCACTAATGTTAAATGAAATACGAGAATTTGATATTTAAATATGAGATTTAGTTCATGTGAATACATGCACAAATCCCAATATAAATAGAGGGTTCATTTTCATTGTTTAGGGGATGGGAAACAGAGCGAATTGATCTAAACTGAGCAGAATCAGTCATTTTTAGTGAAATTGGTCATGTTTAGTGTGTTTTCAGTGAGATTTTTGAGAGAAAATATTATTAAAAATATTTTATACCAAATATTGGTTGAGTTAATTTAATTCATTGCACTAAGAGTTATGCTCACATATCCTAGAGACCGAGAAGCTCGCTTCGAGAGGTAACTTCTGATATGTGAAAATATTACCAGATTAGGGTTTGCTCATTTTCTTTAATTCTTAGCCATTTTATTAATCGCTAATTATTTTTAGTATTTTCAAAATATTATTTATTTTGTTTATTTATTTCTGCTTTTAGTTGCTATTTTTAGGTTGTTAGAAATATTATATATATTTATATTGGCATGATCATGCATTAGAATATTTTAGGTTGTTTTTATAGAACTCGTTATAAAAAGTCATTTAAGTCATTTTATACTTAGGTATCAATTGGTGTTTTCTTAATTAAAATGTTTTGATTTTTTCCTTAATAAAACTCAACTAAATTAGAGAAATGTAAATATTTCAATAAATGGTATGCGGGAACCAAAGTTCCTAAACTAACGGAATTGTTGGGTTTTATGTATGGATAACATGTACATGCATTTTTATCTAATTTTTGTAATTATGTGCACATATGCGTATTAATTTAATTGCATTTTGTGTGGGTTAGGATTAAACTATAATTCATTAAAACGCTTCCATGAACTTAATTAATCGAATTCAATAGAACGGATGAAATAGGTTGTGGATTTTTGAACCCTAAATCTCTAGTCCATTTTCCCGGTTTCATAAAAATCGGGTGGCAACTCCGTTTTTTTTCAAAATGAAATATAAAAAACATTTTATTTTCCTAAAACTCCAATTGAGTCGCTAAATAAACACTCTCCAGAGACTTGTTCGTATCTCTTATTTATCAGTTTCATAAGCTGACAAAAGGAGAAATATGGGCAAGATGACCTGCATCACTCGGCCAATTATAAACAGACCAGTTTTGCTTTCAAATAAAAAGACCCGGTCGGCACGTGAACATGGACTTACACTCCAATGGGGGCTTAATTTTAATTCGAGAATCCACTTCTGAAAAATTTAAATTGAATAGATTAATTACTTTCATTCATTTGTTTTAATTAATTCTCATTTAATCCTAACCAATATTGCATTGTACGTTTCTTTTCCTACACATATATTAACTATGTCCCTTATAACCCCGGTGGTTTCCTTAAGCGTGAACCCACTTTCAATCAAGGTGAAAGATCAATCACCAACTTTCACCCTCCATACCATGTTCAATCAATATGGTATATAAAATGGGAAGGCCAATGGAGAGATAATCAATTGATAATCTTTGCTGTCAAAACCTCAAGCCGAAAGAAACAAAGCTTTGAGACAAAACTGAGAGACCCATGTAGTTAATCCTTAGTAATCTCCCCCATATGGCATAATCATAATAATGTGCATGCTATGTGGATTGATTTTGTAACTATAATTAAACATCCTGTGAGTCTTTTATTCGAGCAAAAGGTTGTCTCAAATAAAAAGCCCTCTCTGATGTGAAGGCTCGATTATGTTCAAATATGAATTACAACTTCAATCACCCCTAGCTAGATGTTTGTGCTTTAATTTTTTGTCACACACTTTGAGAAAGTATGGAAAATACGCTCTTGTGTTCCCCGTTAACACTCAAGTGAATACTTCCTAGGAATGATGCATGAGACCACATGTCCGGGAGTAATAAGGTTGGAAGGAATTTGCTTGTGTTGTCTTTATTGCATTCCATGCACATCATGCACACATGCATCATCCTTAACTGTAATAAGGGCATTCCAAAAATCACAAATGGGTAAACTTAGGTTAAAACATCACACGACAATCTTAACTCAATCAGCGATTTTGGCAAATCAACTTTTAGCTCAAGGTTATACTTGGTTAGGTTTTATGCAACTACTCTAAATTATCACAGTAAACCGACCCCAGATCTAAATCAAGCTTGGTTAGATTTTTTACGCTAGCACTCCCGAAAGATTGTTGTTGTGAACTAAACTCAAGAGTAAATCCATTCCCAATTCTGAGAAAAGCCTAACTCATGCATCACAATTTGTTATATGCACCAACCTGGTGTATATAGAATGAGAACTCAAGTATCAGTCAAAGTCAAGAGGATCCTGAATGAGAAAAGATCATGGGACAGGACTACCATCCAAGCATATGTAGGAATGAAACACCTAACCAAGGTCAAGATTGATATGGACTTTCTGAAAGCAACCCTTAAGTATCGGGATCTCGTGTTTCATGTATTCCAATTCAATGTAAAAGAGCTATATCCATTTGTAGAAGAATTCAAAGTGATGGCTGGATGTAGATACCTTAAGAACCAATCCCCTGCCTACCTGATCATGAAGATAAGTACCCTATTGAGGCAGCATCAGCCCTTCAGATCTCTCCACCTCAGGTCTTTGCACTCACCCCAAGTAATAGGATGATCTCATATGAGCGGATCTTGGAGACATATGAGAAAACCAAGGGTGGTATGCCTAATTGTCAGAGAATTCGCCTGTTTCCACTTTTGGTATAATACTTAATTATCATCGCTGACTCCCTACTTTACATATCGTGCTTTCAGGATCTTGAATGAGATGAGGGAGGGAAGTAACCCATTTCTGTTGATTCTAGCAGAGACTTTGAATGGGTTAGATGAATGGAAGAATGGAGAACTTTCATTCTTGGTAGGGAGTTCCTTACTGCTGCATATATGGTTATAAGAGAAACTGTAACTGATTCCCTTCAATTTACCAAAGGATATCATATCCTATTGTCCCAAACATCACCTATCAAGGGGGAGCGTGAAGAGAGTCATTGAAGAATGGTCATAATGGATGGCTCTAATCAGAGATGAAGACATAAGATGGTTCACTCCTGCGTCACTCGGTCCCAAGCATCACCTATTAAGGTTGGAGGACTCGCATGCTTTATCCCCATAATTGGTATGTTTAAGGCTTTGTTTTACATCCCTAAAAGATGTCATCATCAGTTTGGTCAAGAACAAATCAAACTGAAGAAAGAATAAATTATTCCATAAAGGAATATCCTAATATCTGGAGAAGATTAGAGCATGAAAACATGCCATCAGATGCTGAGGAAGTTTCCATGAAAGTAAGCTCAGAGTACAAGCACTGGCTCTTAGGATAAGATAGAGACAACATGAGTTTATCTTTGAGGGAATATGTAGCCGACTGTTCATGTGTTGACCGGGTCTTTTTAGAAAAGAAAATCAAAACTGGTCCATTTAAAATAGACCAAGTGATGCAGGAGAATTTGCCCATATTTTCACTTTCATCGGCTTGTATGAAACTGATTGAGAATAACTATGGACAAATACCTCATGGTGAAGGTTTTATATAGTGGCTTGGTTTATCTTTGAAAAGCAAAACGTTATATTTATTTTTGAAAACAAATTTAGAGTCACCACCCGGTTTACATTAAACCGGGAAAAATATATCAGAGATTAAGGGTTCAGGAATCCACGTCCTATTTCGGTTGTTATAATTGAATTCGATTAATTAGGTTCATGCAATTATTTCAATTAATTATTGGTTAATCCTAACTCACACAAAATAAGTTAAATTAAAATTACATAAATAAAATACAGTAAGGAAAGCGATAAAAATGCATGTCAATACTATCATACATAAAACCAGGAAGTTCAATTAATTTGGGAACTTTTGTTCCCACATGCAATTTATTAAAATATTTACATTTTTATCTAATTTAGGTGAATTTTATAAAGGAAAAATCAAAACCCTTTTATTAAGAAAATATCGATTAATTCCTAGGTAGAAACCGATTTAAATGACTTTTTATAGCGAATTTTATAAAACAGAACCTGAAATAAATCTAATGCATAGTTATGTAAATAACAATATTTATACAATTTCTAACAATCTAAAATAATTAATAAGTGGAAATAAATAAATAAATAAATATGAAAAATAAAAAAAATCTACATTATTAAAAAAGAAGTCTCAGGCATATCTGAGGTATATAATATTCAAAATAATAAAAAGAAATTAAAATAAAGAAAATTAAATAAACAATAAAATACTAGAAAATAAATTAACTAATTTTAAGAAAATAAATAAAGCAATTAATTATAAAAAGCTTAAAATAATTATATCTAAGCCCTGTCAATATTTTCTCAGTCAAAAGGCGTACCTCTTGAAGCTTGATCGGGTCTTTGACAGATATGCGGAACCCTCAAGTGAAAAGAAACTCGGAAAAAATTTTGTACTATAAGTCGTTTTAAAAGAAAATAATATTGGAAAATTATTCCTCCTAAAAACAACTAAAAATAATTTATTCAGCCTAAAAAAAAGTTTTTAGCCAATTATTTGGAATATAATAATTCCTGAATGATCCTCCTCCCTCATGAGAGTGAGGACAATTCTATTTATAGGCTTAAAAAAAATCTTTTGTGAAAAATCGATATGGAATTGCGCGTGAAATTCAAGGACATTCTGGCACACTCGGCGCACGACAGTCATCTAAGGGCTAAAAAATTGACTTTTCACTCTTTTATGTTTTTCGACATCCTGATTCCAAATCTACAGTTAAAATTTTGAAATTTGAACCCAAATAGCATGAAAAAGGTGAAAACTCATATTTCTAGACCCGAAACTAAGTTTTGGGTTCTATGACTTTGTTTATGTACACTTGAAGGCCGTGCTTGTCAAGTCTGAGGCACGTACTTTGGGATCACAAGATCCTTCTTTCATCATAGAAAATCTCAAACTAATAGCTTAGATCAGGTATTAATAGTGGCCACCACTTTAATTGGGGACCAGGAGGCATCAAATTATGAGAGACGTGGGTTAGACTGACTTACCTGATGCTGAAGGTTGCTCTCTTTATTGAAGGTTCGGCACGGGTTAGTTGGCCTCTGTAGGTAAAAGGAATTGGTGGAGCGGATTAGTTGGCCCCTTGTAGGTAAAAGGGATTTTCATGATGCGGGTTTGTTAGCCCCCATAGGAAAAAGGAATTTTGATGATATGGATTAGTTGGCCCCCCATAGGCAAAAAGTATTTAGTGGTGTGGGTTAGTTGACCCACTAGGCAAAATAAATTTTGGTGATTTGGGTTAGTTAGCCCCACATAGGCAAAAAGGATTTGGTGGTGCGGGTTAGTTGGTTTCCCTTAAGCAAAAAGATATAGTGTTGCAGATTATTTGGCCTCCAGTAGGCAAAAGGAATTTTGGTCAAGCGGGTTAGTTGGTCCCCAGTAGATAAAAAGGATTTTGTAGTATGGGTTAGTTGGCCCCCTGTAAGCAAAAGGAATTTTGGCGATGCGGGTAAGTTGACCCCCATAGGCAACAGGATTTGGTGGTGCATGTTAGTTGGCCCCTGAAGGCAAAAGGAATTATTGCCCCTAGTTGGATGGAGTAAAGGAATTGATGGCCCCAGTTGGTAAAGTAAAGGTATTGTTGCCCCCAGTTGGGCGTAGTAAAGGTAGTGTTGCCCCCAGTTGGATGGAGTAAAGATATTGTTACCCTTAGTTGGGTGGAGTAAAGGAATTATTGCCCCCAGTTGGGTGAAGTAAAGGTATTGTTGCCTCCAGTTGGGCTGAGTAAAGGTAGTTTTGTCCCTAGTTATGATGTAAAGGACTTGTTGCCCACAATTGGATGAAGTAAAGGACTTCTTGCCCCCAGTTGGGAGCAGTAAAGGTAGTGTTGCCACTAGTTGGATGAAGTAAAGGTAGGTATTGTTGCCCTCAGTTGGGCAAATTGTTGGTATCTTGGTCTTTCTTTGAATTTGAGTCTTTGCTTGTTGAATTTTTGATCTTGTCCTTTGAATCACCTTTTCCTTTGTGGTGGTGGAAGTGGCATATTTGGGTGTTTGAGGAGAGCATTCTTTTTGCAATAAATGAACTCTTATTTTCTTGCATTTTGGGATTTTAGTCAGTCATTTTCCTTTTGTGACCGTTTTAGCTTTTATTGTGTTTTAATATTATTGCCTTTTGTCAATTTAGGTGAAGTAGAAAAGTTTAGGGTACTCCCTGACTGTGACTTGGTTGACACTATTCCCAAGCTATGGATGTTTTGTGACATCCCGTGCCCCTTTCCGTATCTATACTGTATATCAGAGTCCAAATGAAGTGTCGCAGCCATGATGCCTCGACGTATCATGGACGTATCACGTGTCCATGATGCGTCATAACATAACGTTGTATTACATGTTCATATATCTACCTGTTATTATCACGCAGCAAAATTAAACGCATCTCATACAACCATTTACATAAACATCATTTCTATATGCAATCTCCAGAACCTGTTTATTTACAAAATGTTATGGACCCAAACATATGTTTACCACACTCTCTCTCTATTTACATTAGTCCATTAACCTACAGTTCTTACTTTCAACTTATGTTCATACATATTACAAAACTTAGTTTACATTTCAAAAAGATCTTTGATTAGTTCACTTGGGTTGGCTTGGAACTGCAGTGAGTACCTATCTTGATCTGTTTGTTCCTTCGGTACCTACATGGATTAATAACCACATGCTAAGCAATAATGCTTAGTGGAATAATCACATATATAGAAAATAAAGCATAGTATACCATGTTATACATTCAAGCACACATATGCAACTCATTCATGCTACGCATGCATATCACAATCATTCCTTTTCGTTCACACACTCTTTCATTACTTTCCTGCATATTATACTCTTTAGTTTCATTTCACATATTCTATTAAACATATAGTGGATAACAAGCCATTTTGTTACCCGAAGGTAACCACATATGAATCCGTAACTTTTCCATTCACTTTCATTTCATTTATATCACATTCTGATTTCACATTTCTCTTTCTTTCCCACTTTCACATTCAGTTTCACCATTCTTTTCCATCATACATCTTTTTCCATATCCTACCTAAGGTAGTAACACTATAGCAGTTGCGCTCCCTCTAGACATGTCTATCATCCACTATAGGCATAGAATTATGAATCTCCTTTCCCTTTAACTTATCTCAAACATTATCACATTCCACACATTCAAGCATCTTGTTTATGTTCATTCCCATACACATACTAATTTTGATTATACATTCATGAATACATTCTCATATACATATATTAATCCACTTTCCATACTCATTCATATATGTTCACATGCTTATACACACATTCATACCTAAATTCATGTCATTCATATGTCCATCAGGTCACCCAAGCAAGCACACAATCTTTTCATGCCAAAAACACATGTTTTACACACTTTAGGAGGTCACATGCCCGTTCCCATTGGCACACGCCTGTGCCTCAAATGCTAAAAATAGGCAGTAAACTTTTAAGCTACCACACGGCCGTGTGATTGAGGGCCACGCCCGTGTCTATGCAACATACTCCCGTTTCCATGCTTTACACTCCCGTGTCAAAACACCTAAATTAGGCAGCAAGCATTTTCTTCAGCAAGACATGCCTGTGCCTCTCAAGGCATGCCCGTGTCTAGGCCATTTCCAAGCAAAAATTGACCTAAACTCCCATTTTCAAAACCTTACTGTCCAGACTAGTTTCTCATCTCTTAACCCCATTTTTAGACTATCTAAACCCGATACATTTGTCCTCCGATGAATCATGAATCTATAGGATTTTATTTCACATCATTTCAACTTTCATATAGGAAGTTATGACCAAAACAATGAGTAAATGTCATTGAGCACAATTTGGAACACTTTTGGGATCTAACTTTTGAGCATAATTAGGTCCCAAAAAATGACCAAAAAAGCTCAAATTCTAACTAGACTAGCCTTGTGTCTTAGCTTTCAGAATTGGTATTATAGAGCTCAAACTGAGTTGTAGACTCATGATATGCCCATTTTACTAACACATATTCTGGTTAACCGACCAAAAGCACATATCCGCAAAACCATGACTCAAACTCACATCACATGCAACTTTCTGCTATTCCCTATCACACGCAATTTACCAAAGGACTCCTAGCAACCAAAATATGCACATAAACACATCAAAACACCAGATTAATCATACTTTCTATATAGGATTATTCTTACCTAATTTTAGCTCCAAATAGACCAATTTTGGTGCTCAATCCACCACCTTCTCCTTGCCCTTTCTACTCTTGCTTTCTACACATATCAAATACCATAAGGCATATTTTCATACCAATACCCAATTCAAAGAACTTACCTAAATAATGTTAGTTGTATTCCCTAGAGCACATGCATTTTATGTATATAGAACGATTATTTATTAATAAAAGGCATTTCTTTATTACTTGGTGCTCTTATATGTTTATATTATATTTTCTTGCAGTTTCTTAAACCATGTAATGAAGTCTCTGGTATATAATCACAGTGTAAAGGAAATCATAAAGAGCTTATGATGTGAGATTCTAATTGCATGTAATTGTGATAATACCAAAATTATCCCTAGTCATAGTATTAACAAGATGGGACATTGTTAATACGGATAGACTAGCTCATGTTATACTTCTTGACTGGGTCAAGCAGGAGTTCTCACTAACTGTAAGTATGTTGATACTTAAAATTAACATGTGGATGCTTGCTTGGGAAACAAGTTCATTGGAGACCTATCATGAGATCTTCACATGGATATTTAATCTATGTCAGTGAATGAATCTCATCATAGCAGTAGTGCAAGTATCGTTAGACTTGAGCTCATTAACCATCTTAAGTAAGGAGTGACATACTTTGACTCTGGTGCTTTTTGCTTCGAACAAGAAGTAATTATAGCTAGGAGATTGGGTATGTCATGAGATACTTGAAGATAGGGTAGTGTTCAATAAAGGATTCACCAC
>CAOJCQ010618290.1:0-10297 GCA_948356215.1 Stillingia texana | reverse complement strand
CCCTTCCACGTGATCAACATCAGCCTCCCAAATATCCAAAATACTTATTTAATATTTATAATAATATAATATAATATTCATAATATCCTTTTTACCTATTTACCACAATTCTTTCAAATTTCTTCAATTTATTCCTTTGTATTTTCAATTAACTTCCATCTTTAATTCTACTTCAATTTAATCCATAATTTAATCTCTCAATCCACTATTAAACATATTTAATCCGTATAATATGCTTGGGATGTATTTAGGGTCACTACAATGTGAGCCTCTGAGGAAACATCATTGAGAGATGTAAAGTTGTTATTGGGGTTACAATTACCAGGCGAAGGGAGCCTCTGAGGGATCATCAACAAGAATGTAAGCTGCCATTGGGGTTAAAATTACCAGGGGGACATCAGCCTCTGAATGATCATCAATGGGAGATGTAAAGCTACTATTGGGTTTACAATTACCAAGGGGGATATGGGCCTATAAGGGATCATCAATGAGAGACATAAAGTTACAGTTGGGGTTACAATTATGAAAGAGGAAGTGAGCCTCTGAGGAACCAAGGAAAGATGGATCCTTTGCCTGCTTAAGATAGACATCTTACAAAAGCATCCAGATAACTGACATACCATGTAAGATGAGTATCTTACAAACCTTTGGGAATAAGAAGAGGTAGCTACAAACGTATGTACACCTTCCTTACCCTTTTTCTCCTTACTTTGATGCGTCCTTATTATTAACAAAACCCATCAAAGTGGTGGCAACTGTTGATACCAGGGTATGAGACTTATGGTTTAGAGAATTTTCAATGATGAAAGGTTAATCACCTTCAATTGAAAACTCTAGATTCGGAGTGATTGAAAATCGAGAGTGTCAAGAGAAATATAGGTTGTTTATCAATTTCTAAACCTGAGAAATGAGTATTTTACCTTTTTGGACCCTTTTGGATTTGAATTCAAAAATTCAGACTCCCAAAATGGATTCAACGCATCAAAACATGTCCAAAAAGGTAAAATTGATTTTGGGCCCATGACCCAGAGACAGGTGCGGCCCATGGGGCTGCCACGTGGTAGGGATGGCATTATCCCTAAGGGGGACTACATTGCCACTGCCGTTGAGGGCAGTGCCATCGTCTCATGCGACATCCTCCTCTCTAGGTGCAAATTGCCAAAACTGCCCAATTTTTTAGAAGAATTGGCATTTATGCCCCTGGGATAGAATCTGGTCAGTAAGAGGAGAATTAAAATCCCCTTTTAGGATTGGATAATTTAATATTAGACAGTTAGAGCAATTCAATAAACTTTTGGAGATAATTAAAAATTAAAATTGGGCAATTAATTACTCTCTTTACTCAATCAATATTCAACCAATGTTTAGATAGTGTTTGTGAGGTGAGCACCTCCTAAGAAAAATAAAATGTACACAAACTGGTCTCATTCATCATCCAGACTCATATCGGTCTCTACTCATTTTCTTTTGCTTTATTTGTTTTTATTTATCATTTATTATTATCCTCTTATTTACTTTCTACACCTAAATAATTAATATTTGAGAATGTTAATAAACAAATGGAAATCAGTCGTGATCACGTGATCGACGTGATTTCTGCAATAATTTTTATTATGTCATTTTCATTTTTATATATTCTATTTTTTATTATTTTCATTTTATTTACTATTTTTGTTTTTGGGAATTTAATAATTTAAATTAAACTCTCTGAATAATGAGTTTAATGATTCGTCACACTCTGAATCCGAAATTCTATGATGATAAAAATTCACTACTAATTAAAATAATTTTTCTGATTTTTATAAGTATTTTTCTTATTTTTATTTAGTTTATTTGATTTATTTTATTAATTTTTTGTATTATTATTAATTCTATGATGAGTTTAATTAAAAACTTTTTAGTGATGCTGTTCTTGGGTATTACGCAGTAGTTTGTGACTATCATCGTTAAATCCAAATTTTCTGTACAAAGGCAGATTTTTATTTCATTTTAATTTTATGTTTTCTCCTTTATTCGAGTTCATAAACAAGATATGTTTATACTCATTTCAAAGAAAAATCACATTTTGGATCCATTCATGATGTTGACTTCATTATCCAGGACTGTTTACTTGCTTAATTATGATTATTTTGATTTACTATCTCACTAATCATATTTTTAGTTGTGTTTATTTATGATTAATTACTTTGGATGCCTTGAAAGACCATGGAACGCCATGGTGATTAATTGTAGTCATCCTAGGTTAATTTTCTTTACCCTTATTTTATTTTTTTAATTTATGTTGCTAACTATTACGTTGTTAGTTTATTTTTATGTTATTAATTAAAATGCCCATACGAATGTTTTATATTTAAAATTTAATTGGTGTTTGATAATAAATTTATTGATTTCTTGATAAAAATTCATCTATTTGATTTAAATAAAATGTTTTACTTAATAATTATGCATGCCACGATCAAAATCTTGAAATTAAAAAAATCTCCCAGTTTTATGTATGACCATGCAATTTATTTAATACTTTATTTGTTTTTTTGTAATGCTTTAATTATTCATCACTTTACTTGAATACTTGAATAATTGTGCCTTTAATTATGATAAATATCTATTTATCTCGGTTTATGTAAATTAAAATGATTAATATAAATAAATGAAAATAATTAATTAAAATAAAAATGGAGAAGAAATAAGAGAGATTCCCAAATACCAGAATTTCTGGTATGATTTTCCCAGCCTGACCAGTAGGGTGGTGACTCCATAAGAAATTATTTTTATTCTTAAGTCATCGGTCAAACCCATATAACAATAAAAAAGTGGTTTGAATTTTTTAAGCTTCCCTCCTCAGCTCGTAAGAGACCCATTAGCAGGGGAGAAATGACCAGGCATCATGTTGTTGTGCAAGTGGTAAACACACCTCCTTCTCATCTTTCCTATCAATGTTGGTGTGATCAGAAGGTACCTAAGTGGGTCTTACTTTGCAATGATAGGTAGGCATATTTTCTCCACTTCCACATACTTTTCTTCATATGGAAGGAATTTCTTTGATAAGCAGCAGATTCTATCTCATATCCATCTTCTTGCATGATTATGGTCCCTACCAAACTATTTTTAAAGGCTAAGTACAACATCAAATGCCTCTCTAGGACTGGGGTCTTAACACTGGTGGGTTTAGTAAATATTGCCTAATTCAATCAAAAGCTTTCTGAAAATCATCATTCCACTTGATTGGTTAGCTCTTTCTCAGGAGTTTAAAATGGGTTCATAAATGGTAGTGTGCTTTGCGATGAATCTATTGATAAATTGAATTCTTCCTAAGAAACCCCTAACCTCTTTCTCTATCTTGGGAATTGGCATCTCTGTGAAAACTTTAACCTAATCTAAATCTACTTCAATCCTTTTGTTGTTAATTAGAAATCCCAACATCTTTCTAGAGGTAACTTCAAAGATACACTTCTTAGGACTCAACCTGAGGTTGTACTTGTTAATTCTCTTGAAGAGCTTTTCTAAAGCTTTGAAGTGTCCTCTCGTTTCATATCTGACCATCATGTCATCTATGTACACTTTGAGTTCTTTGTGGATCAGGTCTTTTAGGATTTTGATAGCCATCTTCTGATATGTTTCCCTAGCATTCTTTAATGCAAACGGTATTACCTTATAGTAGGAATTCCCTCATTCTGTGATGGATGCTGTCTTTGCTCTATATGTGATAGCATCTAAGATTTGGTTGTAACCTGCATAATCATCCCTTAAGCTAAACATTACTAACATCTTTGCTCTATCAATCAAGACATCGATGTGTGGTAGTGAAAGGTCATCTGTTAGGCAGGCTTTGTTCAAGTCTCTATAACCGATGCACATTCTGACTCTCCCATCTTACTTGGCTACTAGAACTGCATTGGCTAACCAAGTGTGGTATTTCTCCGCTTTGATGAATTTTGCCTCTAACTGCTTATGAACTTCTTCTTTAATTACATCGACTCACTATATATGCATTCTACAAAGCTTTGTTTTACTGTTTTTGATTTTGAAAAAGTAAGGATCTCATATTTATTGAGTAGTCAATGCCTTGTATGTCTTCATAGGACCACGTGAATACATATTCATGTTTTGATATCAATCTCTCAAATGTTTCTCTCTCCTTAGAGGTTACGCCAGAAGCAGTAAGAATATTTTTTGGATTATTATCAGTACCCAAATTAAATGGTTCTTTTTTATTGAGTTAATATAAAAAATGTATGCATAGTGATTATTGTCATAATGCATTGAGCCGTCAAGTAAAACATCACATAAATAAGAGTTAATTACTAAGAAAAGTAAATTGTTCATTGCAACCGGTTAGGGAAAGAAAACTATAAGAAGAATTTTCCATCTTCAACCATCCTAGCCATACTCATTACAATCCATATTTTCATTCATGGTCGGCACTCCTTCCACCCGCATTTTTGAGGCAATTCCTCGATTGTTGCGGTCTTGACTCAATATCTAGTGCTTATACCCAAGACTAGTCTTTATTGGGGCTTCCTTAAGATCCCTTAAAACTTCTATATAGTCTAGATCCAATCGCATCAAAGGATACTCACTTTGTGTTTGATGGGTTAGGAACCTAGCTTAGAAGTCCAATTTGCACCTTATGATTCCTTGCCTTAGTCCATATTGATGGCAACATCTCTTAGGGATGCAAAATGAAGCCTTATACATACCAATCAGTGACACGCATCTCACGTGTCTGCCCACTTTGATGGTGTTAATCCTCCACCATGTGGTGTATCATTGGATGTCTTCATCACTCACCAGCCCCATCCATTCGTATCAATGTTGCTCATTATCAAAAGCCTTTTTTACTTTTCATTGAGATAAATGATGCTTGGGACTATAATACTTCACCTACTGAGGTAGCTCTGTTGGCAATAGGTTCAACTTTTCTTGGAGCCGAATTTAAAGAAGCAACTGGCTCAGTTTAAAGAAGGTACAACCTCCCTTCTTCAATTCATCCAGATCGTTTAGAGTCTCAGTCAGGGTTAAGGGGAATGAGTTCCAACTAGCTTGGATTTCATTCATCACCTGTAGGACTCTATATGCAATATATTGATTGTCGCTGTCATTATCAGGAAGCCCACCATCAATGTAAGCAAATTCATTCTTACCTAGTTGGGGAAGGTCTTATTAAATTGCTTAATCATGTATAGGATTCACTAATAAGAAAATATACGTATTTCTAAAATCAAATTGAAGTCATGTTATGGTGAAATTCGAAGAACAGACATAGCCATAGGATATTCATCTTGATAATTTGGCAACCATGGTAGTCTATATCATGGAAATCGATAATCTACTATCACCTTGAGTTCCTCTACTAGCAAGCATAGTTCTTAACAATTTAATTAGAACACATCAAGACTGGGTCCCATTATCGGAGGGTAGCTCCCAAGAAGTTATGATTGACCCAAATTCTAATTAGGTGTCTCACCCCTTGAAAAGATCAAATGGATAAGCCTTCCTAAGATTTCCTAGCATTCAACATCCTCAAGACTCTGTTCAATCGAAAGTTCCATCCTACATTTATTGAAGGTTAGTAAACAAAAATCATGATGCAGGATTCCCATTCTTTACGTACTATGAATAAAATAGAAATTGAGGTTGGTTAATAGAAACTATCCCTGAGGGAACTGTTAAATAAAACCTAGTCGAGCTCATTTCTATCAACAATACTCAAAGAACCTTGGAACGTGATAATTTATCAAATGATGCGTATATGCATGAGATGCATGTATGTAGCATAGATAAAATAAGGGAATACTTCCCAACCTTGTTCAACCCACATTCATGGTTAAGTTCATCTTTTCTAGGTGAATTTATTTACGTATTAACAAGGAACACGAGAATACGGGTTATACTTTTTGAAAGTCAGGCAATATAACAAAAAAGAAAGTGCAAGCAAATTTAACTAATGGGCGATTAAAATAATTTTTGTGTATTTAAACATGATTGAACCACAATATTTTTAGCCTAATTCTTAAAAAGGATTTGGGTTCAAATATGGTTCAAGGATGATCAATTACAACTCATAAAATCAATCCAAACAATAAGCAGACAAATAATTATGGTTATTCCACCTAAGGGAAATTGCTAAAGTTTAACTTTACATGGGTCACTTGGTTTTGATCTTGGCATTTCTAGTCCTTTCGGCATAAGTTTCTACTTAATTAGGATTGTCATTTAGCTCTCTCCCAATTGATTTTCCCATTTGATATACCACAATTTGAGTGAAAGGGGTACGTTGTCGAAAGTTGGTTATCATCACCCCTGACGATCATTCACCTTAAATGAAAATGGGTTCATACTTCAAGGTGCCATCAAGTATAAAAAGGACACAATAATATATAGAATGACGCAAATACAAAGCTTATACTTAATTAAAATGGCTAATGTTTATAGATGGAAATAATTAATCAAATATAGAAAGTATTTTCAGAGCGAATTCTTAAAACTTATAAAAATGTTTATAAGTGTTCATTCCCCTATGGAGTCACCAACTTCTGTTTTATACACATCCTCATGATAATGGGCTCACATGGGTCAAAAATCAGGTCATATCTCCTCTATTGATTATCAATTATGAGTCAAGAAGGGATGCAAGTTCAAGTTGTTTATGTTTTTGGGTTTGACTGGTGATTCAAGGAAAAATGGGTTTTATTTTGGAAAACAATTTTGTGGAGTCGCCACCTAACATCAGGTCAGAAAATCAAACCAAAGATGCCGATATTCGAGAATTTTCTCTTATTTCTATCTCACCGAATTTTGATTGCTTATTTCTATTTATTTATATTAACCAATTTAATCTCATAAACCACAATATGTAAAGCATTTATAATAATCAAAAGGCTCAAATACCCAAGCACTTATGAAAACAAATAAAGCGATAAATAAAACGGTAAATAAATAAAATAATTGTAAACTATGCATGAGCATTCCAACATAAATAAAACCAGGAATTATTAAATTAGGAACTTCCCAACATGCATTATTTAATAAAAACATTTTATTGATTAAACTAAGTGACTTTTATTAGAAAATCAATACATTTATTAATAAAACAGTAATTAACCCTAAGTATAAAACATTTGGTGATTTTTAATTACAAAATGATTAAAACAATTAAACTAAATAATGTATGGGCATTTAATTAATAATATAATTAAACTAGCAACCTAATAATTAACTAAATAAATAATAAATAAAGCAAAACCAAGGAAAATTAATCTACTAATTATTATAATTGTTCACTATAGCATATCATAGGTCTTCATAGACCTCCAACATAATTAACAAATAAAATAAACACAACTAAGACATGATTAGTAAGTTAATTAATGTAAACAACCCTATATGAACAATTAAATGTTTTCAAATGATGAAAATAATGCAACCAATGAATCTAAAATGCAATTTCTCTTCAAAATGAGTACAAACATGGGTTGTTTCTGAGTCTGAACGAAGAGAAAAACGTGAAATTAAAAAGGGATAAAAATATGTCTGGATTTAAATGAAAAGCGTTGGTAAAGGTTTAGAATTACCAAGACATGCCAGAAGGTATCACGAAAAACACAAAATAACATCACTAGAAGCAGAAAATAATAAATACAAAAAATAACTAAATAAATTAAATATATTCATTTTAAATATAGAAAAATATATAAAAATTATAAGAAAATACATTTCAATTATAATGAATTTTAGTTACCATATAATCTTAGATTCGATATGTGGTAGATCATCAAATTTATTATTTGGCATATTAATCATTTAATTTACTTCTAAAAGAAGAAAATAAATAATAAAAATAACAGTTAAACAATAAAATAAATAACAAAATGATTATTTAACCATCACAATCTTTCTAACCACATAGTCATTGTGGACTATGGATTATCTATTAAAATACTTAAACGTTAATAATTTAAGTACACTAAATAAATAACAAGGATAAAATAAAACAAAAGAATAGGATAAATAAAAAACATGAGTACAGATAATTTAACAAATAGAAAATAATAATAATAATAATAATAATGATAGATGAAATCAAATCTAACTTTTATGTATATTTAATTTTTCCTAGGAGGTACTAACCTTTTGAAGTCTGGATCAAGTCGGTTGGAAATCTCAAAAGTCAAGAGAAATTAACTTTTCAATTTTTGTTAACTGTTCAATTTTTAATTGTTTGATTTTTTAATTCTGATATTTTCTCTAACTATCCAACCCCACAATTGAGATTTTAATTCTCCTCTTATAGACTCAAATCTGACCTAGGGGCAGATTGTTCCATAAAATCAAATTAAGGGGTAAATTTGGAATTTTAGGGTGGAGGAGTTGAAAGCACACCGCCAGGTGGCTAGCGATAACTCCATCACCATGGACAGCAGCTTTGACCTCTTAGATGACGGCGCTGTCCCCTGAAGGGATGGTGTCATGCTGATACGTGGCAGCCTCTTAAGCCACCATTTGTTCCCCTGGTCCCAATCTCAAAATTTTGAATCTTACCTATTCAGATTCATTTCGATGCTTTGAATCCATTTTCGATATTTGAATTTCTGAATTTCCATCTGAAGGAGTCCAAAATGATAAAATACAACTTTCTCAGCTCAAGATCTGAAACACAACCTATATTTTTTGACTTTCTCAACTTCGTATCGTCTCGAGTCTAGAGCTTTCAACCAAAGGTGATTAACCCTTCATCATCAAAATATCTGAAAACTAGAAACCCCTAACCCAAGTATCAATAGTAGTCAATTCTATAATTTTGAATATGTTGAAAGTATGATTGACATCTCTATTCTTTTTAATGCTACTCTTGAATTTCCATTCAACTTTAGCATAATGATTGATCAGGACTTTAGAATAAAGTCAACATGACTTCCCTTGGTTTCAAACTTCCTTCGTTTGGTATATAGGGATAGTGAATATTCTATTGATCATATAAAAACCTTCATGTACATCTAAATATACTCAATCTGATAGCTATATGCATCATGAGGCTAGCAGTACAGATCTACAAAGTCAAAGCATCCCAGATATTGCTTAAGATTACCTTGATGACCTCAAGTCAAATGATAATTTGCACTACTTCTAAAGAGATTCTTATAACAGACTTTAAGATATTTTATCCATCTAAAGATCTATAGCAGGTCTCTAATGTACTCATTCTCTAACAAGTATCCACATGTTCATTCATATAATCTTCATGATTACAGTCAATGAGTGTGACTGTTTAAACTAAGGAACATAACATATGCTAATCTATTTGCATTCTACAATGTCCTATATTATTATAATACTACAATCAAAAAAAGTTTAGATATCTCATATTTGATGTGCATCTCATTATCATAAGTTTTTTATTGTTGCATCTATATTGTGATTGATATCAAGGATTTCAGTAAATTGTTTAAAATTTACAAACACATATATTTAGAAAAAGCACAATATAATGAAGAAATGTCTTTATTATTCCAAATATAGTTTATGTATATATGAATTATGCCTACTACATCTTATGCTCTATGGCATATCTCCAACAATTCAACCTAAGGGAAGTTGTTAGGGTTTATTTCTGCATGGGTTAAATAGATATAGTCTCAAAGGTTTTGGTCCTTTCGACATGGGTTTCTACTCTATTAATTTTGGTCATTTAATCTACACTCGATTAGTTTTCCCATTTGATATACTACACTTTGAGTGAAAGGGGTATGAGGTTAAAAGTTTATGATTATCACTCTTGACAATCTTTCACCTTAAATAAAAATGGGTTCATGCTTCAGGGTGCCACCAGGTATAAAAAGGACATGGGTATAAATAATAATGCTAATGCAAAGTTTAATTTAAAAGTGATTAATGCAAATAAATGGAAATAATTGACCAATTTTGGACATTATCGAACTATTTTTGGAGCAAATTCTCTAAGCATGTTAGCTTTAAAAATCCCCAATGGAGTTGCCATTTCTATTACAGCTCAACCCTATTGACCTATCAAGGTTCAAGAGTGTTCTAAAAGTCCGATTATATCTCCTTTGCTACTGAGTTCTTGTGAATCGAGAAGGGATTTTTCTAAACCTTAACTATGATAGTGAATGTTTGATTGGTGCCTTTGAAGAAAATGAGTTTTATTGTTTCAAAAGATTGTGGAGTTGTCACAATATTATGTGGTATTCGAAAATTCTCTCTTATTTCTACTGTAATGACCCGAAATACACCCTAGATGTATTGTACAATTTAAATATGTATGATAATAAGAGTAGGGTTT
>CAOJCQ010599697.1:0-11420 GCA_948356215.1 Stillingia texana | reverse complement strand
CTGTGTTAACTGCCCAGTGACTCGATTTCAAATTCAAGACCTTAACATATCATGCTAATGTGTATTGCTTAATCAGACAGATTATGGGCCACCGTCTACTCTGTTGAGCCTCTTTCTGGGACAAATTTAAATGATTCTCATCAATGAGGCTTTGCATCAACTAAGGGTTGAAGCCTTCTATAACAACTCAAGCTCACTTTTTCACTTAAAATCTTAAGCAAAAGGAAACATAAAAAAAAAAAAAAAAGATGAAACAGATGAATTAGTTACAGTGAAGTGTAATGAATGAGCAAACAACCTCCCAAGCATAAATACAAATGAAAGAGCTGAGGTATTCATATGGAAATCGCCATCTTCTAACAGTTCTTCCACTGCTAGGAATGAACAACATGCATAATATTTCCTTGTCTTGATTCCACAAAAGGTGAAGGATTTAAGACAGTATCTCGATTTCATTTAATATCCTCGCCATTGAAACAAAAGACTGATCCCATGTTTTTTATTTAATGGACATTCCATTCTTTCCTTTCTAATCTAACTTAAGTGCTAATATCTCAAGCAATTACACAATTCAATGAACTCTACCAATTTGGACAGAATGTGCCCCAAGGGGTCAATTCTCAGTTTGATGGGGAAATATTTCATCTCCGGTTCTCATGACTATTACATTTTTATTTAAAACCTTTTTAATCTTCTATTAGAGCCCTTCTCAATGATACAGTCACTAACAAATTACAAATAATTATAGATTGAAATTTAAATTTGGATTAAGTAGCATCATAGTCTTAGCCGATGATAGTTGATTGATTGATTGTATTTCTTATTGTATATATTGTATTTCCTATTGTATATCATTTCCTAAATTATCGATGTATTCCTAAATTGTCGGATGTATTCTCCCTATTTAAACGGCATTGTAAATCAATAGAAATCATTAAGAATTATATACCATAATCACTTTTATATAGATCAACAAGCATCACCAAAACATTGATGGACTGACTGCTTACCTTAAGATGAAAATTAAGGTATTTGCAATGTAGGCAACCATCTCCCTGGGAAAAAGATCGTCAAATGGATTAGATTACATCCTTGATTGAAAAGTCAAAACATATAAACAAGAAATGACCGATATATTCATGGATATTACATGTGCTTGGCTATAGACAATGATGCATAAGTAACAATCAGTTTTACAGTCAAGATGTACTAGTAATCATTGCTTTTGTTGTTTTTGTCAGATATTTACAACATTTTTGTTGGAACTATATTAATGTCACATTAAATAATATTGAAATGAGGAAAACAAGGAGCTCCCTTCTTCCCTTGCCAAAAGCCTAACAATAACTTCTGCACAGTTGAGAACAGTGGCAGAACTACATTAAGCGCTGGAAAAGACCAAGAATTTTCAAAATTAAGTTTTTATCCGTAAAATTTTATCATATTTTTCATAAAAAAATGGTTATATCCCCCTCTAGATTATTTTTGTTATGACCCCCTCTATATAACAATTATACACATTTTAAATTAGATATTTATTAACAAAATTCTTTTTTTCTTTTCAAAAACTCAGCTATATCCTCAAAATTATTTACATTTTAGTTATGATCCCTATATATCTTTAAGAACAAACTTGGATCTAGACCAACCCAAAATCCAGCTCATGAAGAGGATTGTCCAAGCCATTACAAGAAACATTTTATGCTTATAGTCAGCCAATGTGGAATGCTTAATACGCCCCTTTGTGCCCCCACCAAATACATGCAAAAAACTTGGCGCGTGAAGTTCACAAGACCAACCTTTTATTAGTGGCTCAACATTGCAAGACCGATGCTCTAACACCATGTTGAGAATATGTGTGTGTGTGTGTGTGTGTGTGTGTGTGTTATAGGAACATTTAATACATAAATAATTTTGAACCAAATATCTTATTCATAGATTGTAGGTGAATGCAGATAGAATTCTGTAAACTATAAAAGGTGTGACAATCAATCTTTAATTACTAAAAGTATGTCCCTGATATAAATCTATTTACACCTAGCTAACATATGGTTGTAACAATCTCTAACATATGCATTCCTAAATTTTTATGAACATTTTCCTTAATATTCTTTAGAAAGTTCAAATATTGGCCTCCAAAAGAAATTAATCTAATTCCACCACTGGTTCAAAAGTCTTCCGGTCTATGCATGTCTAACTTTTTCTTATCAAAATATGGTACTCTTATCTCTTGACAACAGAAATATTACCTCAATATATTCTTCATGATATCCAAAACAATTTTTCATGTTTTTGCTGTATTATTTCCCAAGCTCAAATTACAGTCTGGCTGGTGCATGGATTAAGTTGTATAAAGGAGATTTTATTTCATTTATATTTTACTCTTTCCCCACACCACATTCCTCTTTTAAAAGTCTAATACAGTAAATTATAATCAGTAGTTAAAGCTGTTGGAAGATATTACGTGAAAGTGCATTGCTGAATGTATCAATTACTATTCAACACAAGGAAATATAAGATAGCATAATTCTCGCGTATCCAATATGAGAGCTCCCCTTTTTCTTCACATGTTTCATCCTAATCACAAATATTTGTACGTAACTTTCACAATATTTGTTGAATAAATAAATTAAAATAAACACCATCAGATTTTTACCAAAAGTGATGCAAGCTCTGTTGACCTTCACCCTTGAAAGCAGTCCTAGCAGCTGCTGCATAAAACCTGTCCAAAGTATAACCATGACTAACAGTGCAGTAAAAGATGAGGTGGGTTTACCCTCACTTCTCCGAGCTGCAAAAGAAACTATAGATGTTTTGTCAACTTACATTCCTAAAGTCATCACAGCCAAAACACCCGAAAGATCAGCACCCTCTTGTGCCTGTCACATGAAAAGATAGATAATAACTGAGTTTACCTTGCATTAGAGGCAAAACTGGATTCATGACAAAGACGTCAATTTAGCAAAACCAGTTGCATGCTATGCTTTTATAGTTTTAGATGCATTTCAATAGAGACTCAATAAGATACTAATTGTGTTCACTCCAATAAAAATATATTCTTTGGTAACACCATAGCAACAGAGTAGATACCAAAGAATATACTGGGACAGAAAATTCCATACTTCCAAGAGAACTTAATTTCCAGATGGAGCTCTAAAATTAAACACCTTGTGAAGCACTTATCATGCTACAAAAACTCCACAATGGATTTTATGAGTTACTCCCAAATGTGACAACTGGCATTTTCAATACATTGTCAACAAATAATGATGGCACATTCTAATCAAATAAAGATGGAGAAGGGCATACAGTGAAAAATGTGATATAGCTCACAGCGAGTGTCAGAGCAATCTCTATCACCGTGTCATTGAAAATAAAGCCAAGCCATAGAACAGATGCAATTCCAAAAGCTAGACCCATGCCTACACTGGATCAAGAAAAGAATCTTATAACCAGAGAAAATTGTTTTATCAATAGTGAGTAGTGATAAGCGATAAGTAACACCTACGCTCCTAGCGAAACTTGTGTCAAAAACTTGACAATCGTTCCGGTATTATAGCTCTCTCCAAGTACCATCCGGTAGAACAACTGATAGACCACAATTGCCGTCCTGGATATATGAAATAAGTGAACTCAGACAAATATGAAGATATAAATAGCATGAAAACCCAGACAATCTGGGACAAGATGTGAAGATATATTCTTCGGTTTCTTCTTTTACTTAACAGATTCCTAGAAAACTACATTCCATCAGATATGAAAGGAAGATGAACAGAAAATAAATAGTACCCATCATTCATCAGGGATTCTCCTTCAATTATTGTGCTCAATTTTTTACTCGCACCCAACTCTTTCAAAAGAGCAACAACAGCTACAGGATCAGTAGCACTTAAAAGTCCCCCAATTAACATTGATATTTTCCAGCTCCAATTATATGGAAAAGTAAGCTGCAGCATAGCAATGAAGATTTAATTTTATAACAACTAGCACTACAGCTTAAGGAATAGTTTGTGATCTTGTATAATACCTTAACAGCAGATCCAAGACAGAATGTAGAAATCAGAACTCCTGGACCAGCAAGCAGAATCATTTGTGCCATACATCTCTGATAAGAATGGGTAAAACAGTTGTTTACTAAAAAGTCCAAGATTTTTCACCAAATGATTCATGTAAAATGAAAGCTCCCTCAGTAGTAATTCTCTTGTTAAAAAATTCAACTAACAAAGCGTGCCAAACAAGTAAATACAGCATCAAAAATAAACAGTAATAATGTACCATTAGGAAAATATAAAAGGACAGGGAGTTAGAAAACTAAGCCTCCCTGCATCTAACAAAATAACCTCCTGCAAGGGGTACATAACACTAACAAGATCCATCTACAACCTCCCAAAAACACAGAACCAAGCACAAATTAGCACCTCTGTACATAGTTTGTGAATTTCAAATGTAAACCCCTCCCGAATTGTTTCTACCATGAAGCAGGTGATCATCTAAGCAACTGAGTGTGGCCGCATCTCAATTTGTTGAACCAAGGAATTATAATAAATGGAGCGCAAGGGAGGTGACTTGTTAATTATGTAATTTGTAATAGTCCATTTCTTGCACATTCAAGGATGAAGGGATGAGTTTGTGATCCAACAGGTGATATTGATGGAGATAATCTAAGCTCAAAAGATTGGTTACCAAGTAGTTGGTTCTTTACTCAGTAATTGAGCAATATACAAATCGAATGGGTTTATGTTAAGGAGATTATCTAGCAATTCTAACTCATCCACAAGAGACTTTCAGAATTTTAACAAACATGCAGCATATAGGGACAGTTTTAATACCAAACAGTGTGCTGCTGCACGGTTTGAAACACCTATAGCCACTTTCTTAGAAGGTGCATATTGAAGAATGGATGTGCACTTTTATTAGAAGTATTTTTGACTTTTATACCTTTTTCATGCTGAGCAGTCAGTTAGTTAATATCTCTTCTTCCCAAATAGTTGACTACCTCATTCACAATAGTAAATCAATTTTGTTCTACTTATTTTCACAGCTCAGCTTATATATGTGTAGGTAAAAAATAAAGATAAAAAATACCATTTAAGAAGGAGGACTCAAGATTTATTTAGTACAAATCTTGAAACACAACAGTCCAATAACATTTTACTCCTAATAGTGTGCTTAATCATTCTTCAAAGAACAGGACTTTATATTTTCTTAGCTTTTTTTTTACGTCAGTGCCCTTATCCTATAATCAAGGTATAAATGTGTATTGGGATCTAACTGGAAGGAGCTGAAGAGGAGTATCCTCAAAAAGTTCCCAAGGCAACAGTAAAGGCTAGAGATTTCCACCAAGAAGAGGTCTCAAGTGCAATCCTGCTGGGTGAGTTCAGTCTTTATGGAAGGAAACTAGGAAAGAATTACTGAATGTAGCTCATCTACATCCTGATGTACCACAAAGGGAAGAAATGGGGACCCCTTAAGTAAGCCATGTCTTAACCAGAACTATTATCATGAGTTCCCAAGGCATAACTCACGGAATATTATTTGGAATATATCTAAGTTTTAGAGTCACTGACTTTTTAGTGCTTCCATGTTTCCCAAAAATATTAAACTTCGAGCATACACCAAAAGGAAGTCCAATGTTATACAAACACCTCTATTTACCAGTGAACAATAAGTATAATGTTTTAAAGCATCACAGACTGTAGAACTATTGGGGCCTCATTTGTCTGCCACTTGCCCTTACAACAATCTACAGAAATTTAAATGATTTCAATAGTTACTAATGGAGTCTTATAATTTTATCTGACAAAGCAACTTACTGATATTATCCACAAGCACGTTCAGGGCATTGCAAGTTACATTATTCAATTTCTGTGTCCATGAAGTCATTTGATCAACATTGGTGTCTATGATTATCCAGAAAGTAAACAAGTCAACTGACCACTGTCTCACTCATATCATATAGATGACATCCTTTCCATTTCTCATGTTTGAGTTTGCAAATATGTCATTATTCGAACCGCATTTTATTTTGGATTTTCACCTTTTGCATAGTTGCTAGTTTTGTGTCAGTTATCCGAAAGATTAACTTAAAGCTGAAAATTAATCTGCTCAGTTCTAGTCATGAAATCATTGAAAAGGAAAATTAAGGAAAAAACGATAATAAGTGTAGAAAGCCAAAAAGGCTCTACAAGGATGTCTTGTAACTCTTGTTAAAAGGTACAAAGTTGCCAATTAGTCCTTGTCCCCCTCTCACATGAAACAACGTTTGATGAGCTATAATCAAACATTTAATCCCAGTTAGTAATTTTTAGGTAACAACTGTTTTGTATCTTAATTTAACACTAATCAGATTTCGACCTTGAATTTTTGAGTTGTCCTTGCATTATCATTTATTTAAAGGTAAAAGGTACTTATTCCCAACATAATATTTGCTAATAAGCAAAACTATATACAGATCTATATTAAATATCGGTTGATCACCACTAGCTCTTACAAAACACTGTCTAACCCATTAAGTTTCCCTTTCTCCACCATAGTAACCTCTAGAGTCCTTGTATAAGAGAATTTTCTGCTTTAGTCCCAAACTCCAAATGTGTTTATGTATGATTTGACATATATGACTAGTTAGGTAAGGGATAAACTAGGACTTTCAACACTAAAATGAATGAGAGGAAACAACCTTGATCTGGTGCATCTCCATTGAGAAAGAACTCTCAAAAAGAAGAGCAGGAAGGAAAACAGCCAATAACAGATCAGGATCAATTTTTGCCCCTGCATGTAACAATATCAGTTTAATTTTGTAGCTGAGATATTCAGTAAGCTAACATAAAATTAGATCCCATATAAGAATTACAAATCCGGATGCTGTTCCCAAGCTTTCCCAGTTGATGGCTTGTACCATATTCTGCACATAAATTTAGCCTTAATATGTATTTATAGTAGAAGAAAAAAGATTCAGTGAGAGAAATTTCGTTAATTAGAAAAGTACAGGCACCATAAGCGAAGTCAAAACTTAAATAAAGATGAATTAAGAGAATAAACAGGGATTAACTTAGCACAGTAGCATACAGTGCCTAAAAATTTCTCACAAAGTCAAAATTGAATCCTTTTTGTCATAAACAACGAGTTATAGAGAGCAAACAACACAAGGAAAAATCCAGAGGAGTCATTTATTATGCTTAATCTGATGCAAAAACAAGCAACAACACGTGACATTTTGATTAGGTAATAATACGAGTTTTACTCCAGTTAGATGACCACCGATGATCTTAATTTTGCAGTAACTGCCTCCTAATCCTCCATAAATTTTGAAGTTAATTGTTCAAACAAAAAAGAAAAAAAAAAGAAAAGCCAAACAAGAAACTTAACATTAAACTAACAAGAGCAACAGTAAGAAAATGGATATAAAGAAACCTATGGATCCAAGAGCAATGCCGATGACGAGGAGAGCAACAGTGTAAGGAACTCTAGTTCCACGCAAGACATGCCTGCAAGCAATTCCAAGCACCAAACTTAATCCGAAGAAGAGAACGGCGTCTGTTACCTCAGAATCAGAGTCTGAAGCACTCTCACGAGACAAAATTCTAAACGGAAACTCGGCCTCTATCGCCATTAAATTTCTAGTATGAAGAGAAAGCAAAACTGAAGAAGTAAAAGGAGAAATCAATTGATTTTGGAGCTGAACTTGCAGGCTTGCTGCCAATGTTTTACAGTATGTTTTGTTGTTTGGGAGTGGAAAGGAATTTTGTAAAGTACGGAATACAAATACAGTTTATCGGAGAGAAAGGAAAGGAAATATATTCTTCCAAATTCCACCCAAAGCTCAAAATCTCTCTTTTGAGAGAACATCAAAGCATTATAACGAGTAAAAAATAAATTAATGTCTCTCAAATTTATCTAAACCTAACATTTCTTTCATTAAATATTTTTTTTGAAAGGTTACTTAAATATTTTTTAAACATAATTTAATCTATTAATACTGTGGTTCCTTTAGATAAAATTTTTAATAAAAAAGAAATTTTAGTTTGAAAAGCAAACTGTAAGTAAGTTTCAGGATATAAATATAATTTTTATTTTATTATTTCAGAAATCAATTCTTTTAAAGAATTTTAATTATTAAAAACTTTTTTAAAAATTCAGTTAAATACATTTAAAAATGATTTAAAAGTAGCCTTTCATATTATCCTGAAAATTCCATGCAAAGGGACGAACATCAGATTAGACCGGTGTTTAAAATATTAAATAACAACATTGTTAATCTCTTAATTTTACGGAAGTGCTAGTTTTGTTTATTCCTCTTAACAAGCACATTATTTTGGCACAAAATGCCGAAAAGAATAGATTTACCTTTTCTATTTTTTATTGATCAAATTTTGTCATTCACGGTCCTTTTTTTATTGGATTTGTCTATTATTGTATTAAAAAAATAAAGTGTATACGAAACTTAAAAGGATTAAGAAGATGTCAATTAAGATGTCATGTCATTTTCTTTTTTCTATTCGTTAAAATTAAATTTTGGTATGATTTTTTCAATTCTATAGTAATTTATTTTTTCATCTAGCTCTTATCAAACTCTAAAATAACATTTATTTAATGCACAACGAAGAGAGTACAGTTTTTAGAACAAATCGAATCTATTAAAATGTGATATGATAAAATAATTATTTATGGACCTCTAATAATAAGTTAAAAGGACATTTTAGATACATAAATCAAGTTTAAGAAGTTTTAAGTTACAAATTGAACTTTAAGGACAAAATAGTTACAAAGGTTAAAGATAAAGGATTGATGGTAAAATTTATCTATTAAATATTACATTAGATTAAACAGTTGTTTAAAATATTATCTAAAATATATATGATATTTTTAATTTATTTAATTAATATTTACTATCGATCAAGATAATAATTAGGAGGAATTGATACGATGTATTTGTGCACGTTGCACATCTTCATTACGCCGTTTTTACTTGACTGATTACAAGTAGAATCCTTGAAAACTCGAGAAATTGATATTTAACTTGCACTATTTATCTCTTATAGGTTTTTCTTCATGAAAGTTGAGTTGGTTTGTCTGCAATATTAGTAAACCCGATTTTGGAATGTAGTTAAATTTTAATTGACACCCACAACAATGTATTTTCCAACATTGGGCAGCCACCATCTTCAACTTGAATACTCGTTCATGGCAGTGCTGGAAAATTGGGTAAGTTTCTAAGTGATAAAGTCGGGTTTCAGAGGATGCACTGAGAGCACAACCAGATACCAAACCCATAGCTCTCATAAATTCGAATGAGTAAGTTATTTTGGTGGGTTAAATTACTTTTTTGTCAAATTAATGGTAAATTAATATATGGGTCTCTCAATTGAGAGTTCCTTCTCTCATTTGAAAGATGGTCTATTAGACCATCAATAACACTAGACTTCCATTTTTAGTAGTCATTCACCACATATGCATCACATCAGTATTTTTATTATAAAAAAATATTTTTTTCTACTAGATCTTCACTAGGACTCCTTCTCTGCATCAGTAGGTCTCCAACCTTCTGACGTGTGGGCTCCACATGTTTTTTATTTTATAATTAAATAATTTTATTTATTAAATTAAATTTAATTTAATTTATTTATTTACACAATAATTAAAATTTACTTAATAAATTCGGAAAAAATGTTTTAAATTTTTTTCACTAACAAAAAATTTTAATAATTAATAAAAAACTAATTTTTAAAAAATTTCAAAAAATCGATATTAATTATTCTGATTTTTCATTAATTTTAAATTATTTATTTTATTTTTTACAATTTAAATTATAATTAGTATATATTGAAAATAATTATTAAATTATTAAAAAAATAGTATTTTTTTTAATTATTCTGAATTTTTTATTAATTTTAAAATATTTATTTTAATTTTTATATATTTAATTATAATTATTATATATTTAAAAATAAAAAAATAATAATTTTTTTGGCTGCCACCTGATTGGAGTCGGATCGCGGTCTGGCAGATCAGGCTGAGACCTGTCTTTAGATCTCGGCCTGGTGGGGTCCGTAAGTCAGGCCATGGTCTGACCTTCCGATGCAGCGGACGGCCGTAGCCTGTCAGACCGCAGACCACCCGTTATAGATCGCCTTAAGGAGAGACAAGGAGATCAAATGACAAATAAAATCCATTTGTTGCATATGGTCTTTTTTTTTCACGTCTCTAACTTTTGTAAAAGAAAAGAGTAATTCATATTGAATTTTATGCTCTGAACAACAACATGAAAAAAGGAAGAGGACCTTTTCAGTTAGAATGGAAGGCACACGTTTATGCAGTTGAGGTTTGCAGTAGTTGGAAATAAATTTTTGGATGGATTATAACAATTCTGCTCATATTTTATTACTAAGATTCAATCTATCTCATCTATGGAGGACGGTAGCTTTAAAAAAAGAAACTCTTATCATGATCATGATTAATCATGATCCATAGTGTGTAAGCAGATTTAACTTGTGTCGAATTGTCATAAATAGTATAATATGTTAATAAATTAATATAAATAAACACATATATCTATAACGAAAGTGATGGAAAAAATAAGAAAACACATATATTGTTACCTAATCCTAATGTAAGCATTGACTTCATCAAGAGCAAACAAAAACTTATTTAGATTAATAAATTATACTATATACTATTTGTTTGTTTTAAAAAGTGACATCTGTGAGTTCATTACGGGATATGTGCTATATATAATATAATTTGTGGTGATAGATTTCTTAAAGAAAATGAACGAATAAAAAAAAACAATTTCATTGGGAAAATGCTCAACCGGGCATTGATATACAGAAAGTTCAACAAAAGGGTACGAAAATATATGGTTAGTGTTGTTTTGCCTAACTGATAAGCAAATTAGTGTTTCACGGATCATTTTAAGAAGATTCAAGAAACAATAATATATTTAACTATCCTTTGGCAATTCTTTTGATAACATACTTGTGATCTTTTAAATCCGTCCAACCAACTTGCTGGTCAAAAAGGTAGCTCTTGAGGTAAAATAAAACTAAACTAAATCATCAGTTCCAATGACAGAATGTGAAGCAGGGAGCCCATGCAGCATCAAGACCGCCATTATACCAAAACCATATTGGTGATGGGCTAATCGCCGCTATTTGAGTTTGCCATATATATTAACAAATCAATCGGTGGCTAACAGTATAGCGGCGACTTTATCTAACTAGTGACGAAAGCTTCCATCAAAATATATGCAGTTCTTCGGAAAAAAGTATATACACCAATTCATTTTAATAAACAGTCGCCAAAATCAACGTTTTAAAATCTAAGCCACCATATTCACCAATTTCTTGTAAAAAACTAAGACGGTCACTGATTTAATTTTTTTGAAGAATCATCATCAATAATAATAAGGAAAAACTGAAAAAGAA
>CAOJCQ010597501.1:0-10072 GCA_948356215.1 Stillingia texana | reverse complement strand
GAATATTATATGAATAACTAAAGTACTAAAATGGTGGGAAGAGACATCAGTCAATGAAATGGAACATTTAGGATTATTGGTGGATGCTATTTTGATGGTGATAAGAATATGATATTTTAGTTAAAGAAAAAGAATATGATATTTTAAATTCATCTCAGAATTTTGCTGAAAAGTGCAAAGTTTAGCACTTTGCAATTGCTTTTTCTCTTCAACTCAGCTTTTGTTCACTATTTTGGATAACCACTATTTAATTATGCACACAACATCATATTATTTTAAAACATTCTCATACGGAATCAAATTCATACCTTAACATGTAGATGTTATGACTTTTCTTTCTGAATCCGTACATGTGAAAATAATCTAATACGAAAATGCTATTTTTTTTTTATGTGTTACTTATGAATTAAATTGATTCATCATAAATCCATTTTAGCCGAGTGTTTTCCATAAATTTCACATCATATTATGGTGAAGTCAACAAAAAAAAAAAAAAAAAAAACTCAGTTAATTTATATTAAAAAATAAAAATAATATAATTAGTGAGCTGATTGTTTTGGATATATTTCATAATACAAATAAATGAAAACAATTTATTTCAGGTGATTATTGTTACGAGTTAGGTTTGTTTAAGAAGTAGAAATTAGAAAGTATACAACAGACAAGAAGAATATTGATGCAATATAAGCTAAGATTAGAATGGAACCTGCCAAAAGTGAATTCCCATTGGAATAGGAGAGTATTTTATGATTTTTTTTTTTTTTTTTTTTTACCCGTTTAATGTAATTCGAAAAACTATTTGCAAAAAGAAGGTTGATATAAATTGTAAGAAGCACATATTCCCTTAAACAAACTATTAAGGCATGTTTTCATTATCCTCTATGTCCCAGTGGATCATTCATTCTGGTGCCACAAATCATATGGCGGAAAATAGAAATGTATTTACTTTTCAATCACATTCATCCTCTACTCTAGTTGGCATGGTAGATGGTTCTATCTCTCATATTGATGGCTCTGACACCAATCAATTTAATCCACGTCAATTCCTTTGACATCAGTACTTAATATACTTAATCTGACTTTTTGTAATTTGCTATGTGTGTTTTTATCATGATCGCTGCATTATTCAAGATCTCACGACTGATAAGATTATCGGTAAATGCCATATGTCAGGAGTTCTTTATGTTTTTGATACATAAATGCCAAAATCCATTGCATGTTTTGCTTTCTTAACTCCATTTAAAGTTCATTATAGGTTGGACATCCTTCTCTATCGATACTGAAAATATTATATCCTCATTTTCTGATATATCTTCTTTTAACTGTGAATCATGCTATTTTACTAAACATCGTCATAGTCTATCAACTCCAAGACTAAACAAGCAAGCTAGTTTTGCATTTGAATTAGTCCATCTAAAGTTTATCGTCCTTATCCTGTGACTGCTAAACCAGGTTTAAGTACTTTGTTACTTTTATGGATGGCTATTCTTGCTTGAGTTGGGATTTTTTATGAAAAATCATTCTAAGTTGTTCTCACTTTTGTGCATAGTGTGCAAAGGTCAAAAATCAATTCAATATTTCTGCAAAGATACTAAGGAGTGATACTACATAAGAAGACCTCTTGAAATCTTTTCAGATCTACATGACTAAATGACATCCTTCATCACACTTTTTGTACTGATACTCCATTTTAAAATGGCATCACTGAGAAGAGGAATACACGTTTGTTTGAAACAGCTTTGTTAATACTCAGATTAAAACTTCTAGTTTGGAGATTTTTTATGATGAGAGGTTGATCAACTATAATCCCAAGGTACGGTTTACAAAATAGGAAAATGTGAAGATCAATGCAAAGAGTGGAATTGAGCTGATAAAAAAATCCTAATTCGGGCCCGAAAAGTAACATTTTCCCTTTTTGGCGTGTTTCGGATTCGAATTTCAAAATTCTATCAGCGGATTTAAAATTAAGATGCAGAAATAGTTCAAGGAGAGAAAATAATTTTTCGAGTTCCAGGTCGAGGTACCACGTAGCAGCAACGGTGGGGGTGCTGCCGTCCACCGCCTCTCAGGGCCCAAAACTGAAAAAAGACCAAAATATCTCCGAATCTGATTTTGTCGAATGATTTTAGCCCTAGAGCAGAAAGTTTGTCTATAAAAGGGGGCTCAAATTTTCCAATTAAAGGACTTTTTTGGGACACTTTTAGCATTAATTAATCAGACTTTTAGGGGATTAATTAGAGCTAAAATTGTTTAATTAAGGCAGATTAGAGACATTTAGTTAGTAATTAATTAAGTTTAAGCCAATTAATTAGTTAATGAAGTAGAAATTATAAACAAAAAATACAAAAGACACCTTTGCATTTGAATCTCCATCTCCGAGTTGAAAGTCGGACTTCAAGAGGTAACATCCGAACTGAGAAAATATTGATTAAAGCCCTCTATTTTATTTTCTTTTATTTTCTTTTGATTTTATTTTTTTCTTTATTTTATTTTATTTGGGTATTTATTTATTTGTATTGCATTTTGTGTTAATCAATGATTAATCGGTATTTATTTTTCATTATTTGAGTGTTTAAAATTACTTTTATTGAATTTTTGTGAGTATTTTTGTACCTGTATTTTCTGCACCTTTAGCGACACTCAAAAGTGTCGCTAAAGGCCATTTCTGGTGTTTTAAAACAGTTTTTGCACCTTTAGCGACACCCAAAAGTGTCACTAAAGATCATTTTCTGATATTACTTAATTTTCTGCATAAATCCAGCTTTTGTTTCGTTGATTCCGCTTCAAAATGGAGCTCGATATGGATCATCCATATGTTCATTTTGAAGGGAAATCAAGTGACAAATCCTATGGCGTTCTCGATTTTTTGTTGAGGCTGTCTTCACCCTAAAGATCATTGTTTTTTGTTCTTTTTTATTTTTATGCTTTATTTTAATTTTCAACCTTTATTATTATTATTTGATATATTTGAGAACTTCGGGTATTTCTGAAAAGTCGTTTGTAATATTTAAATATTTATTTTCACTTTTCACGCTTTATGTATTTACTTTAATTTTGTATATTTAGGTTGTTAGTTTATTTTCCTAATTAATATATTCATGCATAATATATCTTACTCATTTTACAAAAATCCAAAAATAAAAAGTTACTTAATTATTTCTACTTGGGAATTAATTGGATGATTTTATAAAAAATGTATTGATTTAATTAATAAAAGTCACCTATTTCAAAAAAAATAAAAAATGATTTTATTAAATAATGACAAGTGGGAACCAAAACTCTCAATTAACGAACAACCCGATTTTATGGATATATATCATTTACATGCATTTTATCGCTTTGTTTGTATATTATTTATTGTTCTTGCTTGCTTTGCTTGTATTGCGCTTTCAATTTAATAGCATTTGCATGTGCGTTAGGATTAATACGAAGAACTAATTAAATCAAATTCATGGATTTAATTAATGAATTCAAATGGACCGTAATAAGACGTGAATTCCCGAACCCCGAAAATATCTGGTTCACTTTTTTTCGGTTTCATTCAAACTGGATGGTGACTCCTTTTCGTTTTCAAAACAAAACAAAAAATCTTTATTTTCTTAAAATCAACTAAAGTCACCAAGAACCCTCTTAAGAGATCTTCACTTCCCTCTTCAGTCCTTAAAATCGTTAAAAGGGGAATGCAGACAAATGATCTGCTTATGCGGCCTGATGAAAAACCACTTTCCAAAACCCCATGAAATAGGATTTGGTATCTCCACTGGGGATAAAATTTTAAATAAGAGAATCCGCTATGAAAAAGTCCAATTTGAATTAATTAATTACTTTCATGAAATTGCTTTAACTAGTTCTTACTTAATCCAAACCAAATTGCATCTTCATATTTATTTTCTACCTATATATACTTTGTGTCACTCTTTACCTTGATGGCGTCCTCAAGCGTGAACCCACTTTTATTCAAGATGGAAGACTATGAGGAGTGATAATCACTGACTTTTGGCCCCCAATACCATGTTCACTCAATGTGGTATATCAAATAGGAAGGGCAATAGGGAGACAATAGAATGATAATCCTTATTGTCAAAACCCCAAGCCATAAGGATCAAAGCTTTGAGACCGAAACCAAAGACTCATGTAGTTATAAGCCATAACAATCTCCCCTAGGTTTTATAAACATAATAACATGTGTGCTATGTGGATTGACCTTATAACCTTAATTGGACATCCTTTAAACCCTTATCTAAGCAAATGGCTATTTTGCACTAAAATTCTCTTTACCTAGATATGACAGCTCAACTATGTTTAAATATGAGTTACGACTTCAATCACCCCTAGTTAGATGCATGCGCTTTACTTTGACCTGTACTTTGAAAAGTATAGAATAGACATTCTTGTGTTCTCCATTAACACTTGAGTGAAACCCTCCCAGGAAAGATGAAGGAGACCATGTGTGTAGGAGGAATAAAGTTGAAAGGAACTTGTCTGTGGATGTCTTTGATGCATTACACGCACTTCATACATACATGCATCATGCTTAATTGTCATAAGAATTATTTGAGAATTGTAGATAGAATGGGACTTGGTTAGGTTTTATTCGACAATCCTCTCTAGTAGAGTAATATCTATGAACCAACTTTGAGCTTGAAATTAGACTTGGTCAGGTTTTATGTGACAGTTCTTTACCCAAGGAATAGTCATTGTGAACCAGCTTTAAGTCAAAATTAAGCTTAATTAGGTTTTATTTAATGACTCATGAAAGATAATCGTTGTGAGCCAACCTCGAGGGTGAATTCATCTATAATACTTGGAGAATTCAACTCATGCTTCATGATGTTATACATTGGCTAACCCTTCTATGGTGAAGACACAATAAGGATAAGAAAGTGGATGAGAGAACGAAAGCATTTACAAAACATTCACCATACTCCAATCTTCCAATCGCCAACTCAAGTGACAATATGGCTAGTGAACCTAACCACGTGACTCGAGAGGAGTTTCTATATTTTCAAAAAAAAATGAAGAAGATGCTAGCTTCTCAACTTGCGATACTCAAAAGAGAAATGATAGACGTAATAATAGGCATTCTAAGTGAGATATTAGAATCCAATATGAAGAGGTCAACTGGAGAAACTCCCAAAGGACCCAATGATGAGAACATTCGCATCATGATTAAAAGACATTCTAAATGAGAATCAGGATCCAATATGAAGAGGTCAAATGGAGAAACTCCCAAAGGACCTAGTAGTGAGAACATTCACATCATAATTAAGGGGGAGATGCTTAAAGCTGAAATGGAGAATTTTCAGGAGTACATTTTTGAAGAACCTCTTTCAAAAATATTTGATAAGCTTATCAAAGGATGGAAACTCAACCCTAAGCCTCTGAGTCTTGCCAGAACCAAAGAAAGTTGGGACATCGACATGGCTGGTATTATGAATTCCACCAGCATACTGGTCATCAAACTAATTACTGTAGGACTTTGAAGGAAGTAATTCAAGATCTGATGAGCCGACACACTTCACCAAACAATCCATCTGGGCCAAGAATGATGAGGTGAACCCCATTAACCTAGAAATGACAATTACTTCTGGGTCAACTATCAAAGAAGAACAAGTCACTAAGGGTATGGATGGAAGATCAACATTTATGATTTATCCAAGGCATCACTAAGGAGCCAAGATACCAGACTCAAAGGAGAAGACTAACGAAGTCCCTTAATGCCCTCAACATGATCTTTTAATGATGCACTTTTTTCATTATCCCTAATCTGTGATAAAGATTCAATCTTTGTCAGTGTCATTAATTAAATTAAATATGATTTTGCTTATATGTGTGATATTTTGCTTAACGGTATCATGCAGCATAATGATAATCATTACACATACATATTTATCGCTAACTCAATCAAAATAGATTAATTAAATCTTGGTAATAATGATAATTCAAAGAATGTTCTTATTGCTTCTAATATGACCTCTGAAGAGAGAATAAAATTTGAGAGAATTTTAATAAAATATCAAAAGGTATTTACTTAGTCATATGAGGACATGCCCGATATCGATCGATTTATCCTAAAGGAATTCAAATACGACCAGTACTACTCTCCAGTTCTAAACAGTCATTCTATAGGAGCCAACGAGTGACCAATTTAGAAGGTAAAGATGGTAAGTCATGGCGTTATGATGTTCACCTATATCTGGTTAAGGGAATTTTTACTGAGAGACCCTTATAACACGATGGAACCATCATTCATAAATTTTCATTTATGTCCATACCCTTTAGGGGGTTCATTACAAGAGACTGCCGTAGGGCTTATAATTGGGATGTATGAATGAGGATGAGTCAAAGAAAGTGTTAGAGGAGACCTATAGTTCAGTTTATGACACAAACGCTAGTAAATGCAGTCTTAACATAACGATCATGAGATAATGGAGGACTGTAAGCACTTCCACAAGGATAACTCCATTCTCACTTATTTATGGACTAGAAGTTATTTTACCAATTGAGAAGGAAATCAAAACACTTTGAGTGACAATAGAAGCTAAAATTCCCAAGATGAAGTGGGTCAAGAAAAGGTATCGCCAGTTGACATTTATCGAAGGATTTGTATCACAACCAGGTGTACATCAAGCACATAGCCCAGACCACAATAGCTAGAGAGGGAGACTTAGTGTTGAACTAGCTCAAATCAAATGTCAGTGACCTTAGAGGGAAACTTAAGAAGAACTAAGAAGGGATCCATGAGGTAAGAAATCCGCCATCCAATGGAGTAGTCATCATTGTTGACCAAGAAAACAATGAGTTTCAAATTGGTCATTTGAGATAAGTTGAAGAGGTTCTACGCCTGAAGAGGCCAGCATATACCAAAAAAAGAAAATAAAGTGGAAAAAAAGATAATAAAAATGAATAGCCTGCTAGGCTGAAAATCTGGAAAATAGGGGGTCTAAGCAAAAATTAGGGTATCTCATTAGGGTGAAAACCTGGTAAACAGGAAATACAGGCAACAAATGGACTAGAGAGAAAATAATTGACCTTAAAACTCACAAAGGATAGGTCGATAACAAGGTTTATGTTATAAGCAATAAGAATGAATCGAGATTAAATAAATTCCAATAAAATTTGATTGAGCTAATGATTCTAATGATTATCCTCATCGTATGTGTTTAACTTTTTAGCAAGTTAATACATTCTGCTTACAATAAGCTAAATCAAATATTCAAAGCATTTCATAAATATGTTCCCACAGAAAGTCAGGGATTTTAGGGTCTATTCTTACCTTGGATCGACGACTACTTATTTACTGTAAACATGACTAAAAAATGAAAATGATAAAATAGGCTGCTAGGTTGAAAAATTCATAAAGGGCCACCTAGGTAAAATTTAGTCAAGCTTACTAGAGGGAAAACCCGAAAAACGGGCTCTCTAGGTAAAAATTAGAGTAATAAAAGAGGATACAAAAAGAGAAAATGAAATATGGCAGCTAAGTTAAAAAAATCCGTAAGGACCATCTAGGCAAAAGTTATACCACCCAATGGTGTGAAAAATGACAAACGACACATCATGCAAAAGTTAGGGTATAATAAAAGACATTGCAGTAAATAAGCAGTAAACAATGTGAGACATTTATCAAAAGAAAACAACAGCTTGTTCATACTCAGCAGAAAAGGTTGTTCCAACATAATCAGTTCAAAGGAAAAGTCCTACAAAAAAATAAGAAACAACAAGTTCTATAGAGAAATATAGAGAATTCTACTGCGAAATAGAAACCCTACAACAGAAAAAGGGTTGAAAAGGGCTAATCGCTAGTCCCATCTTCAGGGTTGAAAGGGGTATCCTTATGATCGTCTTTAGATGGAATATGGAGGACTGGAGTCTCCTGATCACATCCTTGATCATCACCTTTTTATGCAATTGACCTACTTGCACGCCGCTGATACTCTTAATGCAAAATAAAAAGGAAAGTCTTAAACATGACCATCAAACGCATCATGCATATATATAGGAGAAGTACTAGGTCATTTATGTACCATCTATTGTTGCATAAGTGCCAGAGCTATATCCCAACTCCATGTTGTGATAAGTCTCTGTCATCTCCCTACAAGTCAGCATCATAGGACATGCATGAGCATAGATGAGTAAATATACCATATTGCTACGGCTAACAACTACAGGAAATATTGAAAGAGGATTGGATCTAGAAGATGCCCCTGATTCCCAACAAAACAAATAATCTCTGAGGTAGAACTCTAAGCTGACATACAATGGAGAAGAAGATGACGTCCACTCAGACTCATTGAGATAAAAACGTAACAAACCATGGCGTCAAGCCCCTACCAATTCAGAATCACCCATTAAGATGAGGTAAGTTCCCTAATACCAGTGAATAGGATTTCTACTAACCAAATGCTAAAAATATGAAAGTAAAAATGTCCAAAGTCTAGCACGCACATCTCAAAATCTTCATCTGGTATGGACAATTTCAATAAATAACTCTTTGCCCATTTGGAGGATTACGATACCAAAAATGGGCATAAGGAGGGCCATAAACTTCTCAAAACTCAAATATTCATCACAGTGCGTCTGCTAGGGGACCTTAAACAGAACTGATTCATCACAGTGCATCTGTTGGGGACCTTAAATGAAAAAAGATCCATCAAGATGCATCCACTGGGGGACCTTAAACAGAACCAAATTCATCACAGTGTGTCCGCTGGGGGACCTTGAACAGAACCAAAAACATCAAAGTGCATCCGTTAATGGACCTTAAACAGAATCATATTCATCAGGATACATCCGCTTTGGGACCTTTAATAGAATCGGATTCATTAGGATGCATCCGCTAGGGGACCTTAAACAGAACCAAATTCATCACAGTGCATCCGCTGGGGGTCCTAAAACTGGATTCATCATAGTCTGTCTACTGGGTGACTTTAAACAGAATTAGATTCATCAAAATTGGTCTACTAAGGGACCCTAAACAGAACCAAACTCATCAAGAAACGCCTACTGGGGTCAAAACATTAGCATCCCTGTGACGCCCTCTTTCCACTTCCGTATAAACTCCAATGCCAACTCAACTACATGATGTCACATGTAGCGACTACCTAGCCATACTCATATACTGTATGCCATACATCATATACAATATACGGTACGACCAGGATGCCACTACGTTACGATTACCTTATCTTGTATTCCTCATTTACATATATTCATATACATGCGGAAGCAATTTATCTTTTCATTCAACAAATACATAATTCATTTCACAATTCAGCGGAAGTCTTATCATACACAAGTACATTTCATCATTTATCAGCGGAAGTATTGTTATGTAGTTAAGCCCAAAATCATATGATCATATTCATGCATTATTAAGCTACATAAGCTTAATACATCTTTTAACCTTTAACAATTCACATACCCACTCAAGGTCGTAACAAAACGCTATTTTTCCTTTACTAAATTACATTTCATATTTACATAACAAAATATGTTTACATATGGATATGCTATCAACTTGGTTGGCTCGGTCCAGCAGTGTCACCTTGACGTGCTCTAACGACTTGCCTTTGACCTGCATGGATTAACACCCATGCTAAGAGTTTTACGCTTAGTGGGAATATTTATGAATTTGAAACCTATTTGTATTTATTCATACACCTCATACATTTATGTTATCTCAATTATAACATTCTTTCATGCATACATGCCCATTATACATATTCATTCATATATCCATCTCATGCATATCTCATAACATTCATATATCATATTATCATCATTATGATCAATCATCTCATTATCATATCATAATCATTCAATTACACATTTCACATAAGCATGCTAGTATACACACAATCACATTCACATGCACATTGATTCCATTTTAGTGATTTATTATCACTTTACCTTATCCTGATCTCCATTGTTATTAATTTACCTTTTTCATCATCGTTATCGGTAGCCCAATTGGCATCATCTCCATGTTGAAAGCCCATAGGCATTGTCTCATTGATATTATTAAAAATACATTATTTCCTTTTACTTATTTAGTGGATTGCGGACCAAA
>CAOJCQ010580604.1:0-11541 GCA_948356215.1 Stillingia texana | reverse complement strand
ACTTTATTACATGGTTTAAGACATTGCAAGCAAATATAATATAAACATATATAAGCACCAAGTAATAAAGAAATGCCTTTTATTAATAAATAATAATTCTATGTATATAAAATGCATGTGCTCTAGGGCATACAACTAACATTTTGTATCTTCCACCATATGGAGTGAATGGGGGACCAACCTTTTATGGAGATAAAGATTTTGTTGTTGATGATTTTTTCCTGTTACTTGACAGTCCAACCGGAGGCATTTGAATGTCGCTACCCCCTCCTTGATATAGCCGAGCAGGCTTTCCTAGGTTTGAATCCATTCACTCTGATTGTTGCTGACACCATCTCTTAGCTTGACCATATCAACACTAGCAGCCCTCGGTCTCGGACGGTTGATCCTTTTTGCTGCAAGTGCAAATTCCTCACTCTTGTTATTACTTATTTATCTTTTTTTGTTCTGTTGTTTTATGTTTCTTGCTCTTTTTTTCAAATTTGGATTTGGGAGAAAATGTGCCTCCCTTTCATCCTTATATCCATTCCCGATTATGGCCTATCATGTTTTTGCAACATCGAGTGCTGTTTGGCAATCCAGATAGTTATGAGTGGGTGAGATGGCTCAACCGTGTTAATAAAGGTAGCATAGTTTTTATGGTTCCATATGAACGTATGCGCTTTTGCAGTGTTGGGCCTTTATGAAGGATCCGTTCCACTCATGGGGATAACCTGGGTTTATTTTTATGTGCCCGATCGGATCTCCCATCAATTTGGTCATCGACAGATGATTCCCTTCATTCCTCTCAATTATTGGAGTGGCTTAGATCCCTCTCACCACTTTCAACAGGGTTTCCCTGGTATATGGGCATATCTTAGCCACATTCATGTGATCCCTATTACCAACTTTAACTTTATTCTTTCATACCATGACTACTACACTTGGTTGTGTAGTCCTTTCCATGATTATCAAACGTCCCATGCCTTCATGACTAATGAGGAAAGAGCGTTGCTCGGGGATGATGATGTGGAAGAGGAGGATTCGAAAGAAGAGATGTTGGAGGGTGACATTGATGATGACAGTGGAGGCAGTGGAGAGGGCAATTGCAATCTATATGCCCCTTGAAGTTCCATTTCCTGTTTTGTTGCAAGACTTGTTTCCTTAATCTTTGCGCGTTTGTTGTTCAATTTTTTGTTGTCTCTATCGTTTCTCCCTTTCCCCCTTTTTTTTGTTTGTAATGTGTTTCCCTCCTTTTTAATGAAATTTTCTCTTTTATGCTTTTATTTGTGTCGATTTTTATTTTCATGGTTATTCTTACTCTTCTAACAATCATGACATATAGACAAAAATTCAACATTATTAATTTATTGCAACTTTGGTTATAAATTTTCATTGGCACTAGACACTCGCTTAGTCTCTAATCAGCCTTTTCATGTTTTCACAATTAGCCATTTTCTCTCTTTTTTCATAGAATTTTAACAGTAAAACATCTTCAACCTGTCTCGGTTGATAGGCTCTCTGAATTCATTCTCTTCTAAATCCGTTATTCAAGTGGCCCTTTTACACAAAATTTCTTTTATGATGTATGTACCCTCCCAATTGGGCTTGAATTTTTCACGGGGATCAGGGATATTATTTTTGATTTATTTCAGCATCAGGTCCCCTTTTCTTAATGCTCGTATCTTGACCCTCTTGTTAAAAGCACACATTCGTATTTTTTGATATACTTGATTGTGATGTAAAGCCCGCATTCTCTTTTCATCTACCAAGGTGAGTTGTTTATATCTTGTCTTTACCCAAGCATCTTCATAGGCTCCCATATCGACAATTACCCTCAATGACTTTATCTCGATTTCAATTGGCAATATCGTTTCAGTACCGTATACCAATGAAAAGGGCATGGCCCCTATGGACGTTCTCACAGTAATACGATATCCCCATAAAGCATAGGGTAGCTTATCGATGCACTCTTTATAAGTTTTCACCATTTTGGCTAGCGCACATTTAATATTTTTTATTGGCGGCTTCCATAGCGCCATTAACTTATAGGCAATGTGGGGAGGATCTATGGTGCAAAATAACTTTGTATTCTAGCAACTCCTTTGTCTTTCCCAGGAATTGTATGCCATTATCCGTTACTACATGATGTGGTAGGCCATACTGATAAATGATATTTTTCTCTATGAATTTTGCCATTTGTTTTGCAGTTAGAAACCTGAAGGATGCTTCCTCGACCCACTTTATGAAATAATTGATGGTGACCACTATGTATCGATGCCTATTGGATGCATTGGGGTGTATTTCCCCTATGATATCAATTCCCTAGGGAGCAAAGGGCCACAATGATGTTAAATGATGTAACTCTGAGTGAGGCATATGACACAGGTTCTCGTATTTCTGACATTTTTTTGTATCATTTCATATGTTGGATGCAGTCCTCCTTGAGGGTTAACCAGAAGTATCCTTATCGTATTATAGCCTTTGCCAATGATGATCCATTGGTGAGCAAACCACATAATTCGGTGTGAATGTCAGTTACTATCTTTTTGCCTCTTTCTCTCCTATGCACCTAAGCTGGATTCTATCAGGTTATTGGGGGTAAACCATTCCATTGATGATGAGATATTGGGTTGAGAGCTTCTTGATAGTGGCTCAATCTTGACTTGAAACATTTACGGGAAGGCGCCCCTCTAGGTAATTTTTGATATCTTGGTACCAGGGCTCTCCGTTTGTTTCTTTGTCTACCTCGTGAACTGAATCCTCTTATGGATAAGGCTTTCCTGAGCTGCTTATAAGAATTGCTTTCACAGGAGTAAATTATGGGTGATCCCAAATGGATACAAGCAAAGCTAGAGCATAGGCCATTTGATTTTCAACTCTTGGTAGGCGGTAGAAGGAACAGACCTTAAAGTTTCCACTAAGCCCCTATAAACTTTTGTCATATGGGATGAACTTATCCTCTTTCACATCCCAGCAACTGGTGGTTTGTTGTTGATAAGAGAATGATGGGGGTAAAACCATTTCAGTTTGTGAAGCATTAAGAAATTGGCGAATCAAACTTGTATTTTTCTTATTTGTTTTAATTTTCTTTTAAACTATATGATGCTTGGTAAATTTAGGGTTTAATTTCAGTTTTTCATAGTTTAGGATGTAGGTTGTGGTTGAATCTAGCTATTTAAATAGTTGATTTCAAAATAACCCATTTTGGTCCATTAGATGAAAAAATAACTTTAGGGACTAAATTGTAAGTTTTGGGTATATGAACCTCACACGGGCGTGCCCTTATAAGGAACCAGCGTGTGCCCACTTATTGATACCCGGGTTAGAGCTTTTGGTTTGAGATTTTCAATGATGAAAGGTTGATCACCTATGATTTCGGAGTATGATTCTCAAAATAGAAGAATGTGGATGCTGAATGCAAAGAAACACTCAAAACAGAGTTGAAAACTCTAATTTTGAGCCTGAAAATAGAGTTGAAAACCCTAATTTCGAGCCTGAAAATAGAGTTGAAAACCATTTTTCATGCATTACGGATTTGGAATCAAGATATCAAAATACATTAGAGAGAAAAAATCAATATTTTGGGTCACGGGTCGAGTGCCAAGTGGCAGACAGTGACGCCGCTACCCTAGCCGTTGATGCCACCGCCATCCGAAATTAGTTTCTATGCGTTATTACATGCAAAAATGATCGAATTACCCCCTAAACATCCTAAAATTTACAGAAATACCTACACGCACTTCAAGGGTATAAATAGGGCTTCATTTCTTTAGTTTAGGGAATCTGAACTGATCGAAATTGAGCTAAACAATCAGAAACAGTCTAAAATAGTCAATTTCAGTATGAAATTATTCAGTTTTTAGTACATCTATTGAGATAAATAATTCTCTATATTATTTTTCTTGAAAACGTTTTAGTTTAAATATTTTTTCTTGCATTCAGAGTTCTGTCTGCGTGTCTCTCAGACCGGTATCACGCTTCAAGAGGTAACAATCTGTCTTGAGAAAATGTTACCAGAGTTCTCATTTCATTGCATTTTTAATTTTTATATATTATTATCAATTTGAAATCTTCTTTCTTTTAATTTCAATATTTTTAACTATCTTAATTATTTTATTTTCTAATTTTAATTGTTATTAATATTAATTTTAGATTAATTAAAATATACTCGAAAAAAGATTTTATTTCCGTTTTTCTCTTCAATCAAGTGTCCGTTACAGGACTTTGGTATACCCATTTTGAAGGGAATCACGAGAAAAATCTGTTGATGGATTCGATTTTATGATCCGACACTATTTTCAACCCAAAAAACACCGTTAAACATTTTCTCCTCGTTTTGTGTGTTGTTTTAATTTTTTTAATTATTTTGAATATTTTGGTTCCTCGAGTTTTTCCAAGATGTCTTTTGTAATAATTTAGATTTATTTTTATTTTTCATTCTTTATTTTTTATTATTTCATATTTATTTATTTATTTTCATATTTTAATTATTTTAGGTTGTTAGAAATTATATTATTTTTATTTTTGGTATGCTCATGTATTAGAATATTTTTAGGTTGTTTGTTTTATAAAATTCATTATAAAAAGCCGCTTTAAATGTTTTCTACGTAGAAATTAATTGGCATTTTCTTAATAAAATGGGTTTTGATTTTTCTTAATAAAATTCGCCTAATTTAGGAAAATATAAATATTTTGATAAATAATGGCATAAAGGTAGCAAAGTTCCTAATTAATTGAACTGTCTAGTTTTATGTATGGATAACATGTACATGCATTTTATTTAATTTCTGTAAATATGTATCAATTTACGTATTTAATTTAATTGCATTTTGTGTGGGTTTGAGTTAACTGAGAATTTATTAAAACAGTTGCATGAACTTAATTAATCAAATTCAATAAAACAACCGAAATAGGATGTGGATTCCCGAATCCTAAATCTCTGGTTTAATTTTTCAGTTTCATGTAAATCGGGTGGCAACTCTGATTTTGTTTTCAAAATTAAGGTAACAAAAATGTTTTGTTTTCTAAAATAAAATTGAGTCGCTAAATAAACCCTCTCAAGAGGTTTATCAATATTACTTCTTTATCAGTTTCATAAGCTGACTAAAGGGGAAATAGTGGCAAAATAGCCTGTGACACTTAGTCAATTATAAAAAGACCAGTTTTGTTTTCAAAAATAAAAAGTCTCGGTCGGCACATGTACATGAATTGATAACTCCACTGGAGACTATATTTTTATGATTTGAGAATCCATTTCTGAAAAGGTTTAAATTAAATTGATTAATTACTTTCATGTGTTTGTTTTTATTAATTCTCATTTAATCTGAACCAAATTACATTTGCATGTTTATTTCCTTGCATATATATATTAATTGTGTCCCTTTTGACCCCAGTGGCGCCATTAAGCATGAATCCACTTTCAATCAAGATGGAAGATTGTGAGGGGTGATAATCACTGACTTTCAACCTCCGTACCATGTTCACTCAATATGGTATATCAAATGGGAAGGGTAATATAAAATCTCTATTGTCGTAATCCCAAGCCGAAAGGATCAAAGCTTTGAGACTAAACCAATGATCCATGTAGGTAAACCGTTAGCTATTTCCCCTAGGTTGTATATCCATAATAATGTGCATGTTATATGGTTTGATTTGCTAACTGTAATTGAACATTTTCTGAGCCTATATTTAAGCCGAGAGCTATCTTTTCACTGAAATTTCTCTTTGCTCATCTATTTCCCCTTAGTTAGATGCTTGCGCTTTTAATTCTGGCCCCTACTTTGAGAAAGTATGGAATGCATGCTCTTATGTTCCCTGTTAACACTTGAGTAAATCCCGCCTAGGAAAGATGCATGAGACTGCCTGTGTTGGAGGAATAAGGTTGGAAGAAAAATTTCATATGTTTGTCTTTGATGTGTTGCACCTCACATGTCATACATACATACATCATACTTAATTATTATAAGGGTGTTCCTAGAATTGTAAATAGACAAAACTCGATTAAACTTTGGTCAAGGGATTTCAGTAAACAACTTTGAGCTCAAAATCAGACTTAATTAGGTTCTATGTGGTTGTTGTGAACCTAACTTGAGTCAAATCAAGCTTGGTTTGGTTTTATTTTATTCCTCTTGAATGTTAGTTGCTACAAATTAACCTTAAGGCCAAGCCTATTAACAAATCTGGGAAGACCTAATTCATTCATCATGACTTATCCTGTATATGCTAACCCCTATGTGATGTAGAAAGTATATGAGTCATCAATCAAATTGTTTACCCTGATTCCAATCCTTTAAGCCGCTTGGCAATAGAAGATATGGTGAGTGAACCTGTGACCCATAAGGAGTTCATACAATTCTAAGAGGAGATAAGGGAACTAAATGAGACATTAGTAGAAATGAGTAGAAAGCTAGATACCCCCTGGGATTCCCAAATGAAGAATTCTCATGTTGCAATGAATGTGGGTGAAGATGTCTATATGGAGGAAGAGATTGAAATAACCCATGAGTAAAGGGAAATAATCGAGTTAAAGGGAGCTTTGAAGAGATTGTTGGAAATGTATTCTCCACTGCCAGAAAAGATACCAAAGATTAGCCCAAAGGTAGAGGTTTTTAAAGAAGAAATGGAAGCTTTAAAGAAAATGCTACCTGGGAAAGACCTAGTTCCAAGCAGCGAATTATCCTTGGCTAAGGATGAAATCATCCCCGAAAAATTCAAGATGCCAAAGCTTCCTAAATTCAAAGGGACTTCCTATCCGAAGGCACATCTATTTGCATATATTGTAGCTATGCAAAATGCTAAACTCAATGAAAGGGTAAAAAATATCTAGGTTCATTTAGTCTCTCGAAGATAGGGCTCTAGAGTGGTACCTGACTCTTGCCAAGAATGTTAAGGAAGATTGGACCCTACTTACATCCGGATTCCAAAATCAATATGAGGACTACACATCTTCATAAGCTAGCTTGGTAGATTTGGAGTTGGTGGCTCAAGAGCCAGGGGAGTCATATCTTCCTATATGATCAGGTTCACAGAAGTTGCCTATCATATGAAGATGAAGCTTGAGGAGCGGGATCAAATAAGGTATTTCATCCGCAACACCAGTAAAGTGATAAAGCCATATGTTAGCTACAACGGCTTGGTGTCATGGGATGTCCTGAAGAATATATGCATTGAGATAGAAATAGATCTTGAATGGAAGAAGAAAAACTAGGCAACCAATCAGACTGGGAACAAGACCTTCCTCGACAAAGGCACTACAAACATTAATAGGGAAACCTCATCCCTTGAGTCTATGAAAGTATTTATGGTAGGAAGAAAACAGTATACACAACTTGAGAAGCCTCTATCATTGATATTAAAAAGATTGACTAAAGAAGGGAAGCTAAATTTGTTAAAGCCAAGAATAGCCAGGACCTAAGGCCAACTAGAACAACGAGATGATCTATATTGTGAATTCCATCAATACACAAGGCACTCCACCAATTTTTTTCATAGCTTAAGGGATCAAATCCAAGACTTGATCAATCAAGGTATCCTTCAAAAAGGATCAATAGCCATGGCTCTTCCAAAGAATTGTTGAGAAAACTGAGATGCCAAGCCATGGAAGGAGGAAACTATGAAGTCCATGAGTCCCTAAACACTATATTTTAATGATGCACTTTTCTTTTCCTTAATTTAGTGTGAAGACTTCAATCTTTATCAGCGTCATTAATTAAATAAATTCTTATTTTGCTTATATGTGCAATGTTTTGCTTAAACAGTACAATGCATCATGGCGATAATCATTACACACACATATTTATTGCTAGCTCAATCAAAATAAATTAATTTGATCCTGATAATAATGATAATCCCAAAAATATTCATATCGCTTCTAATATAACCTCTGAAGAGATAATAAAATGTGAGAGAAAATTTAAAAGGTATTCATGTGGCCATATGAGGACCTACCCGACATCAGCTAATCAATCCTATAATTTAAACATGACCAATGCCATTCTCCAGTTCTAAACAACTTATGCTGCATGGGATCAACAAGTGACCGGTTTACAAGGTGATAATAATAAGCTGAGATTAATATGATAAAATAATCCTACTCTGAAGGATCATCACCTCAGGATGTCATTTGCAAATCATCATACATTTTCCCTTTACAAGGGGCTACTGGATGGCCTACAGTGAACTTTACAACGGTCATGAATAACACAATCACAAGACAAAGAAAGACTGTAAAAGCTTCCACAAAGAACAACCCCATTCTCAAATTGTTTTTCAAAAAAATGTGCCTAAAATGAAGCGGATCGAGAAGAGGTACCATCAACTGACATTTATCAAAGGCTTTATATCACAACCAATTGTATATCAGACGCATGGCTACGACCATTTAGAGAAGGAAACTTAGTGTTAGAATGGCTCAAAATAAATGTCAATGACCCTAGAGAGAAACTCAAGCCAAACTAGGAAGGGCCCAATGAGATAAGAGAATTGTCATCCAAGGGAGTAGTCGTCATCTCTAACAAAGAGAAAAATGAGTTCCAAGCTGGTCAACTGAGACAAACTAACAAAGCTCCTACATCTGAAGAGGCCCACATATACTGAAAAAAGAAGAAAAGAAGAAAAAAAGAAAAAAAAAGAGTCTGCTAGGCTAAAAACCTGGTAAACAGGTGGTCTAGGCAAAAATCAAGACAATCTTGCTGGGATGAAAACCTGGTAAATAGGCAGTACAGGAAAAAGTTAGGGATTTGAGAGAAAATAATTCACCTGAAAACCCACAAAGGGCAGGTGAATGATAGAAGTTATGCTACGAGCAATGAGAATGTATTGAGAATAAATAAATTTCAATCAAATTTGATTAAGCTGGTGAATCTAATGATTATCCTCATCATGTGTGTTTAACTATTTAACAAGTTCATACATTCTGTTACAGTAAGCTATAATCAAACATTCAAAGCATTTCATGAGCATTCTTTCTTATGAAACTCCAATTGACTCAGGACTTTCGCTATCCCCTCTTCATCCTGATTTGGCGTTTGTTGATCTATTGTAAACATGTCTAAAAAAAGAAAAAGAAAAAATAGAAAATGTCGCTAGGTTAGAAAAATCATAAAGGCCATCTAGGCAAAGTTAGGCAAGCTTGCTAGGGGAAAAACCCGAAAACATGCTCTCTAGGCAAAAGTTAGAGCAACAGAAAAAGAGAATATAAAAAGAGAAAATAAAATATGGCAGTTAGGTTGAAAAATCTAAAATGGACCCCCTAATAAAAAATAGGTCATCCGATGGAGTGAAAACCGGCAAACGACGCATCATTCAAAAGTTAGGCAAAATAAAGACATGGCAATAGATAAACATCAAGCAATTCCCACTCATGGCTAGAACACAATCATTATCCAGAACAGAAAGAGAAATTTATATAGAATGGGAAGAGACATCTTTTATAAGCTTGGTTGGTCCTACTAAAAACCCCCTCCTCTAGTCTGAAAAGGATCCCGACATCCACCTTCAGTCAAAGAATAGAGGACTGGAGTCATCTGAGTTTTTGAGTAGTGCTCCCACACCTGCACCAATGCTCCCACTACCAATAAGGCCCATACTGCCCAAAAAAGGAGAAGTTCTTAAAACATAGCCATCAAAAGCATCATGCATGCATATAGAAGAAGTGTTACGTCATTAATACACCATCTATTGTCACACAAGCACCAGAACCACATCTCAATGCCATGTTGTGATAAGTCTTCGAATGTCTCAGATCGGTAACATAGGACATACATGAGCACAATATACCATATTGTTGAAACTAAAAACTACACGGAATACCAAAAGAACATTACACAGGGAAGATGGCCTTGACCCTCAATTGAGCCAATAATCTCTGAGGTAGAACTCTAATCTGACATGCAAGGGAGAAGAAGATAACATCAACTCAGACTCACCAAGATAAACATGTAATGAACCACGGTGCCAAACCCCTACTAATTCAGAATCGCTCATTAAGGAGGAGGTAAGTTCCCTAATCCTAGTGAATAGGATTTCTACTAACCGAATGTTAAAAATGTGATAGTAAAAGATATCCAAGTTCCGTATGAACACTCAAAGTCAAGCATGGTGACCACCCTAGATGGCCAGATCCTTTTAAGAAACAAAGGAAGCCATGAACGCTTCTAAGATCATCACCTGGTGAAAGCAATATCGATAAACAGCTTTGTGCCCTATCGAGGGCCTGTCATATATGACTCAACCACAAGGGATCATCAAGATCAGATTTAGTTCCACTGAAGACAAATCCTCAAGTTTGGATAAAGTTCCATTGAAAGTTATATAAATCCTCAGGTTTGGATTGGGTTTTACTGAAAGTTACACAAATCCTCAGGTTCAGATTAAGTTCCACTGAAAGTTACATAAACCCTCAGGTTCGGATTGGGTTCCACTTAAAGACACATAAACTCTCAGGTTCGGATTAAGTTCCACTAAAGTTACATAAATCCTCAGGTTCGATTGGGTTCCACTGAAAGTTACACAAATCCTCAAGTTCGGATTGGGTTCCACTAAAAGTTACTTAAATCCTCAGGTTCGGATTGGGTTCCACTGAAAGTTACATAAATCTTCGGGTTTGAATTGGGTTCCACTAAAATTTACATAGATCCTCGGGTTTGGATTGGATTCCACTGAAAGTTACACAAATCCTCAGGTTCGAATTATGTTCCATTGAAAGTTACAAAAAATCGCATGTTCAGATTAAGTTGTGAAAGTTACACAAATCCTTGAGTTCAGATTTAGTTCCTCTGAAGACTCCCCATTTCCATAAAAGAAACATGTCATAACCCATCTACTGAGGGCTAAAACACCAATGTCTCGCCTACTGGGGCCAAAATGCCAACCTGTCCAAGAAAACCAATTGAACACAAGAAAAGGAGTAGCCTATAAGCACAAGAAAAGAAAAAATATGAAAAATTCCAAGTCAGACACATGAAGCATATCAGAATAGACTCAAAGACTTTACATCTTTAAATAGAGACAAAATGCCAAGTCTTGAACTAACTCGAGACCATCAAAAGGTGAGATTTATAATGGGTTCAGGAGCAGTCATAAAAAAGAGGTAAGTTTCCTAATCTCAATGAATAAGGTTTTCACTAACCAAGTGTTGAAAATATGATAGATTAAAGACTACAATCCAACATCACTGCACCGGGGGCTAAAACACCCATAATTTGCCTTGAAAGGTAAGAAACCCTCAATATATTCCAAAGTCCAATAGCCTTGAGGAGGCGAGAAACCCTAACCTAAATCCAATTGCCTACGGAGAGCCAACTAACCCACAATCCCAAAATCCTATTGCCTACGGGGGACCAACTAACAAACAAGTTTCATCGAATTAAACTTTAAGCAACAGAGCATTCTACAACACATATATATCTCTCTAACCCGTTTCTCAAAACTTTGATGCTTCCTGATCCTTTGATATAACCCATCAAAGTGGGGCCTCTGTTGATACCCGTGTTAGAGCTTCTGGTTTGAGATTTTCAATGATGAAAGATTGATCACTTATGGTCTCAAAGTAAAATTCTC
>CAOJCQ010578638.1:0-12142 GCA_948356215.1 Stillingia texana | reverse complement strand
AGAATCATAAGTTTCTTAAGCTGATAATAACAATCAAAGCCGAATACTAAATCCTTTCCAGGTAATTCTGAGCCTAGGACATGAGTCCATACAAAACAATCTGGAAAGACTTGGATTTTAATGGGTTTTTTGGTAATGAGGGTAATGGACAAAAGTCCTTGATTGGCTACTGAGAAATGTTCTTCATGAGATTTCCAGTAGTCATCAGGAAGGATTTTCGGGTTGAGAATGGTTTTGTATGCTCCAGTATCAATGAATGCAAAAACTTAATAGATAAAATGTATAATTCATTCATGGGGTGAAATTTAATGGATAAAAAAGATTTAGAAGTTTAATATTGTTAATAAAGAATTAAGTATTAAAACGGTGAAAGTTAGAGAGCGTAAAAGCGCGTTTTACCTTAATAAAAACGAAAGAATAGTTATTTGCTCGTACTCCTATGTATAAATTCGGATCTCCGCATAGGCCGGGACGGACGGTATAAGAAGCGGACTAGATACGAAGTTACTTGAAGACCCAACAAAAAGGAAAAAACCGGGAGACGACCACCGCTCTCTCTTTCCTAATTTCTCATACATTTCTCCCAATCTGTAAGATTTCTCTCTATCTACCTTCTCATTCATTCGCTTTACTCTTTACTCACACACTTGCCCTCCAGCGGGAATCTGATTTTTGAACTGCATTTTCATTTTTTCATTTTTCATTTTCTCATTTTTCCTTTGTTTAATGGAATTGAAGTTTCCTTCATCTAAATCGGTGTTTTCTCATCTGTACAAAATTCCAGGTGTTACGTTTTTAGTTTCTACTTTTTATTTAATTTTTTTGTTTTTTTTTTGTTTTTAAATTTCTTTTTGTTGGGGGAGGCGCGGTCGCATGTATTGGTTGTTGAAATGGGAGCCATGGTTGTGACAAGGGCCATGCAATTGCGTTCTTGAATTGCTGTTTGGTTGGTGAGAAAACCGACTTATTTGTGATTTTAATCTCGTTTTCGTTCTTCTACGGAAATTGGAACGGCATTCTTTGAGTTAATGTCAAACTTAAGCTTTACAATTTCTAGGGTTTCTTTCTGGGGGTCAACTTCTTGTTCTGTTATCATCAATGTGGTGATTCTTAAAATCCCCTAGTAAATACACGAGTTTAAGAACCACTTACTGTATTTTTGGACAAGTTTGTTAATAGAATGGTGACTCCATTTCTCTCCTCTGTGTGAATGGCAAACTTATTCTAGGAGTTGCTTTGAAATTTATAATTCTGTATGTGTGAAAAGGATTTGAATGCATTTTCTTGCTTGTTAATTCTGTTTACTTGCTTTCTTATTAGTGCGGCAGGTCTTTCCTATTAGTATCTACTGTTTTAGTTGCCAAACAACAGGGTGTCTCCTCTGTATATTACCACCTTTTGCTTGCCTTTAAACTGCCTGTGTTCTATTTCTTAGCAGGTTTTAATTGGTGCATGTCTAACAGGTACCCGAATTCCAGCTTTGTGAACATTGTTGGGTGCAACCTGGGTTGGTTCCAACAATGCCTCTCTTGAAGAAAAAGCCATTCACTCTGTTGGAACCACCCAAGGATTTGAAGCTTCATGAGATTGTATACCAAGTTCGTTTTACTAAGGAGATATTTCGCAATTATCAGTATCCTTAGAGTTGTCAAATGTTACACTGTTAACTATTATTTGGAGTTTTAACCTAGATATATTAACTATATCATTCTTCCTTTAATGTCTTTCCCTTAGTTAGGCCTCTATAAAGTGATATTTAAAATTCCAATTACTCATTATATCTTAACCAAGACAAACAATGGCCTGTATAGATTTTTGCTTTTTGAGTGGTGGATTATTATTTTATATTAGCATCTCTTTTGTCCTTTTTCTTTGTACTTCTCGTTGTTCTTTTCTTTGTAATCAAGCATATGTTTTGTTTTCCTAAATTGGCACAGGGTGTACTTGAACCGCTTAAATTTATATCGACAGAGAATTTGGTGTTGCAAAATTAGTGGAAAAGCTAACTTGACCTTTGAAGAGGCTTTGGTTTGTGAAAAACGTGCAATTGAGAAGGTTCAGGAGATACCCAAGGAGTTTGTAGTGCCTGCATTGCAAATTGTACAATACAGTAAGATCTGTTGCAGTGCTGTAATGAGTTAATGTTGCTAGTTAAATTTTGTGCTTATGGTTTATTGTATTTGTGGCATCTAATAACTTGCATCAAATTGGTCGTCCTTTATCCTCTTGCTGAATAATTGGTTTCTTTGGTTTATGTTATGATATCTACGTCTCCTTTTGGCTACATGAATGCAATTGTAGTCAGTTTAGTTGTCCATATTACAGGAAGTGCAAAACATGTTTTCAGAAAATTTTGACAGCATTGTTGCTCAAAGTGTACTTGTGAGCTTTCATTTAATCTTTTGATTATATGGCACGTTAATGATTCATTGTAAAACTTGTGCGAGTTTACAAACACATATTTACACTATTGCTTTGACTCCATAGTTAGATTAGATTGATACAGTGTTTGTAAGTTGACTGTTTTGATCTACAATGGTTATGCTCATCTACCAGATGCTGAAAACCAATCTAATCATATAATGCATACAACTATAGTTCTTTCTTTCTTTTTCTTTTTTATCTCTTTTCCTTAGTTATCAGTAATTTGTCATACTTCATCTGTTGGATTACCTAAAAACCCTTAAACCTAAAGTTTTATTCCAGATTTCTAACAGAAATTTAGTAGATATATATTCACTATGAGTGCTTTTCTTTTGGTTTCTTTTGATGCGAGTTGTATCTACATATTGCTCTTTTATGGTCTTCTCATTCTGCTAACTTGCATAAGATAATTCATTTGGAAGTTTGTATTTTTATATTTTTAACAACTGTTCTATTCTTCAGATTTTAACTGGCCAGTGCAAAGCTTTTGAACACATTAGATCTGAAATTAATTTGGTATCAGGAATTTCATTATCATTGTGGTAATGAGTTTATCCTTATAATTGTAGATTGACCATTTTCATTTTAACATGTATTCAGTTTTTGTTTTCGGTCACATGATGTGAAGAGGTGCTCTATTCCTTTTTCTAGTGAAAGCTCTGACCTCGGTAAAGTTCTTGGTAAAGAAAATAAATGTTCTGTAGATCAAAGAACTGGAAGAGTAAGTTTTTTTTATTTAACTTAGAATGACAAGAAAAAGAGAAAAAAATTCTAAGCAGTCTTAATATTGAAAAGCCTAGATGAGCAGTGAAATGGTATGTTTGCTTTTAGTTGTTGAGGATACAATTGCAATTGATTCCTTACCGATTTGTCTTTCTTGTTCTTCTGCTGGAGTGTTGCTTGTATCTGGATTTTAGAAGTTGCTGTATCCAGCATTGGTGCATGTTTATTATCTTTTCATAAATGAAATCTATTGCTTTGTCAGGTATGCTGTCTCTGAAAGATCTTGCAGACGCAATAGCTACAAAGCTGCAGGAACATTTATTTACTGGTGCTGAATTGCAGGGAAGGAAGGGTGATGGTCTCTGTCCTTGCAAGGTAGTGAAGGTTTTGGAGGAGGGTTCTGCTAAAAGCCAATATGAGGTTGCATGGCTTGACAACAATAATAAAATAATGGAAACATCAGTAGTGAAGAGAGATGATCTTACATGGAAGAAGTTTCCTCTTAGTAGAAGAATTTTGAAGTCTTTTATTCGGGAATGTACATACAGAAGTGCACCTTGGGTGCTTCATAACAATTTAGCACAGAAGCATGGTATCTCATGTGATCCCCCACAGGAGTTAAAAGGCAAAGTTTTCATCCAAAATGGACTAGTAGTCCAGAATAAGAAAAGGAAAGATGTAGAAGATGGAAAAAATGTTGGGGTAGGAGTAAAACTTTGTATGGTGTATGCAGTTGATTTTTATTTTATTTTTTATTTTTAAATGTGGTCTCATGCTTATGTTTTTCAGGAACGAGGAAAAGAATCTGGAAAAGCTAAGAAGAATAGAGTACAAGGAGAGGATGTTGACATGGGTATGTTTAAGCTATTATGATGTGTGTTAATGTTAGTCCCTTTTTTCTTTTCTTTCTTCTTGACATTCTGTTCTGCTGGGGTTTTGTCAGGAATTATCCCTGACAATTGATAGTGATGAGAGATTTCTGGTAATTTACCAGAAAAGAGTAAGAAGACAGATTAGGGGAGAGAAAGAGAGAAAGGACAGGGAAAGCAGAGAGAGAAATACTTTTTCATTAGCATAATGGTCCCCCCACGTAGGGTGGCCAATATAGTTACAGCAGTACCAGATAAACCCATACAAAATGACAATTATAGAAACATTCCAGCTGTCACAGCAATGGAATAACTAACTTCTTTCAGACCATTCCCATTTTATCCATTGTAGTCTGGTTCCTAGCAACTTCATCAATTGCTGCCAAAAATTCCTAGTGAATATTTTGACCCTGTCTGAAACTATTGTTCTAGGCATTCCATGAAGCTTGAACACTTGATCCAGGATGGTCTTTGCTAACACAACAGCATTGAAGGGGTCTGTAAGTGGAAGGAAATGGGCTGCCTTAGTGAATCTGTCAACTACTACCAGTATGGTATCGTAACCAGCGGATATGGAAGCTTCTCAATAAAATTCGTGGCAATATCCTGCTAGGCTTGGGCAGGTATTGGCAAGGGCTGCAACAACCCAGGAGAGGCCACATGCTCAGATTTACACCTCTGGCAGGTATCACAGCTTGCTACTTGCTTAGTTACTTTCTTGTGCATACAAGGCCGATAAAAGGAGTCTGCAGTCTATTCAATGTTCCCCTGATAGCTGAATGTTCCCCCAAAGCTGATTCATGGCAAACTGCAATCAGCCTTTTTCTCAAGTCAGTGGCAGCGCCCACATAGATTCTTCCTTGAAATGGATCAGCCCTTTCATCAGTGAATAATTAGGCAAAGCACCCTGCTGTATGGAGAGCTGCTAGAGTATTTCAGTGGCAGCTCTATCCCTCGTATAAGACTCTTGTACTTCCTCTAGCCAGTTAGGTTGCAAGGTAGAAATAGCAAGGAGGTGTTGAGAGGAACCAGCTTCAAATTGTATAGGGAGTGCATCAGCTACCTTGTTGTCTACCCCCTTTTTATATTGAATTGTATACTTCAAGCCTAGTAGTTTAGACACTCCCTTGTGTTGAAGACAAGCATTCAACCTCCGCTCTAATAGGTGTTTAATACTCTCATGGTCTGTTTTAATGATAAAGGAGGAATTAGTGAGATAATGTCTTCATTTGGTGCAAGCTAGTATGATAGCCATTAGTTCTCTTTCATAAGCTGATAGTTGTTGGTGTCTAGGACTCAAGGCCTTAGATAGATAGCACAAGGGTCTCCCCTGCTGCATCAGAACAGCTCCTAGACCTGTGCTGCTAGCATCACACTCTAGGGTGAAGGGCTGGTTGAAGTCAGGGAGGGCTAGGATAGGGGCTTGTGTGAGGATGTTTTTAAGTGAGTCAAAGGCAGATTGGGCAGATGGGTTCCAGCCAAATGGATCTTTCTTTAATAGTTCTGTCAAAGGCCTACTAATCTCTCCATACCCTTTTCTAAATCTTCTATAGTATCCTGTAAGCCCAAGGAATCCCCTTAACCCCTTAATAGTAGAAGGTACTGGCCAGTTTTGCATTGCTGAAAATTTTTGTAGGATCAGTTGAAACCTCGTCTCTAGAAATCACATGCCCTAGATAAGCAACTCTATCAACACTAAATTCGCACTTGGGGGCCTTGGCAAATAGTTGGTTAGAAGATAATACATCAAACACACATTTAAGATGGTGCAAATGGCTCTTAAAGGAGGGGCTGTACACCAATATATCATCAAAGAAGACTAAGACAGTTTCTAAGATAAGGCTGAAAAATACAGTTCATTAAGGATTGAAATGTTGCTGGTGCATTGGTGAGGCCAAAGGGCATTACCACAAACTCATAGTGCCCCGAATGTGTCCTAAATGCAGTCTTAGGAATGGCAGCTACCCTCATCAATATTTAATGATAACCAGCCCTTAAGTCTATCTTAGAAAATATTACACCTCCATGCAACTCATCAATTAAATCTTCAATGATAGGTATAAGAAACTTATCTTTGACAGTAGCTTTATTGAGTTCCCCTCCATGTGCCATCTCTCTTCTTAACCAACAAAACAGGGCAAGAGTAAGGGCTGTTGCTGGATTGAATCACCTTAGCAGCCAACATCTCAGAATCTAGCTTCTCTATTTCTGTCTTCTAGTGATAGAAGTACCTGTAGGGCCTCACATTGATTGGTTCAGTCCCATGTTTAAGGGGAATAGCATGGTCTTGCTCTCTAGGAGGGGGCAAGGACTTAGGGACCTGGAATAGATGGTTGTAAGAGTGCAGCAGCTGTTTTATAGGTTCAACAGGTTCATGTTTTTGCTCGAGTATTTCAGGTCCAACTATAGGAGTCACCCTTATCAGAAACAGTTTAGATGTGACCCCTTTCCAGCCATTAGAAACCATCTTATTTAGTGATTTCACAATCATCATCCGAAGAGAAACAGTTTCAGTAATCCCTTTCAACTCCAGCTTCTTAGCATCCTTGTTTATTATAAGTTTATTCCTGTCAAAGTCAAATGTCACTGGATTATGGTACCTCATCCAGTCAACCCCCAGAATTAGGTCATACCCTCCCAGCTCTAAAATTCTAACATTGAACTGGAACCTGTTCCCCTGCATAGACCACTAAATTCCCTCACATTTAGAGGTGACAGTTGTCTGCCATCAGCTACTGATACTGCCACTGGGCTGACTTAAGTCACAGGCAATTTTCCCTCCTTTACCAGCTTCAAATCAACAAAGCTATGGGTACTTCCACTGTCGATGAGTATCATTATAGATTTGCTGTTGAGATACCCCTTGAGTTTAAGGGTGTTGTCACTAATTCCCCCTTCTAAGGCATGAATAGATACTTGCATATCTTCTAGACATTCTCAGCTGCCCCTTCAGTTTCAGCAGCCTCTATTTCCCTTTGGTTTGCTCGAATGTCTTCTACATTCTCCTCCTTAGTGATCATAGCATTAACTTTCTTGGTGGTGCACTGACGTCTAGGATAATATCTGTCTCCACACTTTCAGCATACTCTTGGAGGTCTTTTGGTGAACGTTTGCGGGTTTTTGGTGTCATTTGGCTTGGTGGTTTGGTTAAACATTGATGTGGATGGTTTCGAGGGGTTGTAGGTTGGCCATGGGTTGTTGTTTGGTGGCGATCTAAATGAGGGTTTGGGTTTCATGGCCTCCATCGCATCCTTAAGATGTATCTCTTGTAGTTTGGCTTGTTTTATGGCAGAATAAAGGTCAGTGGGGTTGAAAGCTCTGACGGCAGATTTGATTTCAGGTTTTAATCCAGCAATGAAATAAGAAATGTAATAGGAAGTTGAGTGGTTTGGATGAACCTTCTCCATTTTCAGCTTATAAGCTTCGAATTGATCCTGTTACTCCACCACGGATGCTGTTTGTTTCAAGGAGGTGAGCTGTTCAACTACATCCACTACTTCAATCTCCTGATATCTGAGCGAATACAAACTTCTCCCAACAAGCTTGGTTATGATCCTTGACCCAGTTCCTGAACCATATCTCAGCCTTGCCCTGCAAGTACAATCCAGCCATCTTCACCTTCCATTTTCCGGCCACTTCAAACAACTGGAAATATTTTCTGCATTTACTGACCCATGCATCTACATCAGTCCCATCAAATGCAGGTAGATCGCAGCGAGGAAGGAGCTTATTAAAATGGGGACTCCAGGTGTTTGGGTCTACAATATCCTTGTCTCCAGGGGTTGAAGAATTCTTTTCTCAGGGTTCATGGGACAGAATGGATAGGGAAAGCCTCTCTAGGCCTCGAGTGGAGTGGGGTAACAGGGGAAGATGAAGAAGGGCCTGAAGAGTTACCTTGTATCGTCTGGGCTATGCTGGCCAATGATTGCTGCATTAATTCTTCAAAGTTTTGCTGGGATTTCTATTGTTCAGACCTCAACTGAGTCTGCTCCTTGAGTAATGCGTCAATCCTCGAGTTCTGCTCGCTCTGTACAGCTTGCAGGTGGGATTGCATCGACTCCAGTTGAGTTGCTGCGGTGGCTACCTGTCCATTCAGCTTGGCACTAAGCGATTTCAACTGATTCTCCAGAGATTCCATGGCAGCTTTTGATTTTTTGGCGGTAGTGTTAACCATAATAGAGAGAACAAGCCGAGGAAGACCTGGATCTGATACCAGTTGTCAGGAATTATCCCTGACAATTGATAGTGGTGAGAGATTTCTGGTAATTTACCAGAAAAGAGGAAGAATGCAGATTAGGGGAGAGAAAGGACATGGAAAAGCAGAGAGAGAGAAATACTTTTTCATTAGCATAATGGTCCCCCCACGTAGGGTGGCCAATATGGGTACAGCAGTACCAGACTAACCCATACAAAATGACAATTATAGAAACATTCCAGCTGTCACAGCAGTGGAATAACTAACTTCTTTCACACAATTACCATTTTATCCCTTAATCCTCCTATACGTTACAGGTTTATTGAAAGAGCATTCTTACCAATTTCCATTTTCACTTTTATTTGCACAAGCATTCGATTAAACTGGTTCCTTTGATATGGTATGTGATGTGATAATATATGTTACATTCTTGGGTTATGGATCTGGTCACCGGGCGATGATTTGGAACTCCTCAAAGGGAGCTCCAAACCTTTGCCTTGTTTGATAGAGCGAGCCTTAAACCTCTTAGATTCATTAGGAAGTGGGAGTCTTAAACCTCTATAAATTTTTCATAAAATTCCTGCTTAGTTTTATTTTATTTCTCAGTCATTCTCTTAAGCAGAGATTACAAAGGAAATTGTTATCTTGATAGGAAAACTAAGATTAAGGACTTCTGTTTGCAATGAAATATTTGCTGAAGTAGCTAATCTAGTTAGTAATATTACGAAAATAAAGTGATTGTTTTTTTTTCTTTCCATCTTTTTTTATATAAAGTTATTATTTGTCTTCCTTCCATCTTTTGTGCTTTGACTTGCATATCTTGTGTCCCACATATCCCATGTATCTTGCTCACAAAGACAAGGATATATGTGTGGATGATTATTCATTAATAATTTACAGCTATAACTTGAATTTGCAGAAGGCAAGCAAGGTGGGGGCAGTCCTATCAGATATCCAATTGAGGATCTGTTAGTGCAACCTGGAGAAGATGATCCAGTTTTCACTGACCGTCCTTCACCATCAAGGGACTTCCATATCCACATGGAGTGTGTTGGTGATCTTTTAATGGTTTGGGATTTTTGCTGCTCATTTGGCAGGACGTTGCATTTATGGCCATTCACTCTGCAAGATTTTGAAAATGCCATCTGCCACAAGGATAGTAACTTGATCCTCATTGTTGAAATACATTCTGCTCTTCTCCGGTTGCTTATTAAAGAAAATGGTGAATATTTTTTGGCTTTACAGAAAAGGAGCCGAAAGATGAAGGTAAAAGGAGGTTCTTGTTTTTTAATTTTTATCTTTAATGCTTTAAAATTTATGATTCTTGTTTGTGCCAAGATCTGCATCTTTCTTTTGTATTCTGATGTGATCTTTTCCATTGACTTCCATCACAGATAACACTAATTAACTGGGTGGAGTATTTGTGTGATTTCTTAGAGATGATCAATATTCCTGATCTATCCACTCATGCAAAAACAATCAAGCGGGGACACTATGGTCTCTTGGATGTTCCAGTTAAGTTATGGATCCTTGGGGAATTGGTAAATCAAGTGCTTGAAACTATGATTGTGAGGGAGAAATTGGATGAACATATTGAACAGCGGCAGGTGCTTGGAGCTACAAGGAGGGAGGAAGCACTGGAACAAGGTAGAAGGAGAAGAGAAGAGAAAGACAGATTTAAGGCTGACACAGTTGATAGTGGCACAATGACCTTAATAAATGATGCAAATGTACTGGAAAATGAGAAGCATCCAACTGAGGATGGAGAGATAGCACAGAAAAGAAATGGGGAAAACCATACATCAGATAAAAGGTCTCTTTTTTTTACATGCCCAAATTTGGGGATTATGATTGTGGACTATGCATATTTTTGAAGCTTATTTCTTTCTTTCTGTGCTTTTTTGACAGTGAGAGCTACAATTTGGACATTTCATCAAATAAAAGAAAGCAGAATGTGGATGAGGAGATCCTGAGAGAAAATATGAAAATTTCATCTAGCAATATGGAACTTAAGCAGTTGAAGACTGAGAGAAAGGAGGGAATAGACAAGAGAAGCAAAGAGCAAAGGGTAGTCTTTCTTCTACTTTACTTTATATGTGTTTGCTTATTGTTTTTGGGGTTATTCATCATTTCATGAAATCAATCATACTCAGAGGGAATATTATGAACGTGAGATGGAGAAACGAGTCTTACGTACCAATTCATTGGGTAAAGACAGACACTATAACAGATATTGGTGGTTTCGACGTGATGGGAGGATCTTCATTGAGAGCTCAGACTCTAAGCTATGGGGGTACTATAGTAGCAGGGAAGAGGTATTAATGTTAATTACATACCATCTATGTCACTCTATTTAGCTTGTTTCAACATACATTCCGATAATTCCTGCCTGGCACTTCTGAACAGCTTGATGCATTGATGGGTTCTTTGAATTACAAGGGAGAGAGAGAGAAGGCTCTTCAAACAGAACTGCAGAAATTCCACAGCAGGATATGGTCCGATTCTCTCTGTTTGCCAAAATGATGTTTTATACTGCCTAGTTTTTCCTTACAATTGCGCATGTAGCTGAGCCTTTGTCATTTCCATTTAGTTATTAGGGATAAGAGTAAAATTTGCCACTAAAGCATTAGAAACTGATTATATTTATCCTCAAGTATCTTTTTTGTTAAAAATGCCCCTCAACTATTAAAAGAGTGAAGCCACAGGTATAATTTTGCCCTTGTATTTTGACCAAAAGAATATTTTTTTCCTCTCATTAATTTCATGGATCAATTTTATCCTTTACTTCATAATTGTGGAAAATTTTATCCCTGAATTTCATAATCGTGGACAACTTTACCCTTGAAAGGTTTATGATTGTTATTAGTAATTATTTAATTGCTATTAAGAAAGAGTTTGTCATTAAAAGTGATAAAATTAGAGTTATGTATGAGTGCAAAAGCAATGGTTTTTCTTGTAAGTTATTTACTTATAAGGATGTAGGAGTAAAATTGTCTATAATTACGAAGGTCAGGGGTAAAATTGACTCATGAAATTGATGAAGGGTAAAAATGTTTTTTTGGTCAAAGTTCAGAAGCAAAATTGTACCTTTGGCCTCCTCAAATATTGAAAGTTTGTCATATTCACTCTTAAGTATTAAAAATAAATCATATTTGCCCTTATTGCATTAAAAAAAGGGGGTCGTATTTATCTATATTATCACTAATAAAGCAAATATGACCCATTTTCAATACATAAAAGACATTTTTAACAAAAATGATATTTGATAGTCAAATATGACCTTTTCTAATACTTGAGTGGTAAATTTAGCCCTTAACCATGGTTACTATAGACATTATATACTTAAGTAGGATTGATATGCTCGAAATGCATTTTTTCTGAATATTAAAGTCAAATTCCTTCTGCTGTGAATGCATTTACCAGCTTTGAACTACAGAAGAGATCGAAAGATCTGGCTCAGAAGATTGCGTTAGAGGAGGCAGTGCTTCGTAGATCAACTCGTGTACGTGCTATCCCAAAGGAAAATCCTGCCAATGCTTTCCTTAGGTACGTTAACAAGTGGAAGGAAGAGTAAGTGCCTCATTTTGTTTTAGATGCATTTTTGTACTGGTCATGTTTTGGCTATTAAAACCTTTTAACTCCGAGAGGACATGAAAGCTGGAAATTCTCAGTCACTAAGTTGCTGTTTCATTTTTCTGTTGGGTGGAAGTTAGTTCTCTGCATTTTGGCTCGCAGAGGATAGTTATCTTGAATGTCCTGGGAAATCATGTTACACCCAAATCTCAATTTTTGTAACACTTTTGAGCCTTTTAGATGGTTATCTGTTAGTTACCTTGTACTCTTCACCTTTAATTATTTTCTTTTGATCAAGTTCCAATTTTTGCGCCGAAAAATATTGCTTAAGGTTGCTTATGATTTCAAAACATCTTGA
>CAOJCQ010566426.1:0-10591 GCA_948356215.1 Stillingia texana | reverse complement strand
TGCTCCTGACAAATGGTCCTTGGCCTTGCAAGATGATCTATATGGAGTTGAATAGTGAATATTACGTTTCATTATCCTTGGTTTAACAAAGCATTCGATTTTTTACTCTACAGGATAAGCCAAATGGCCAGACTGAGGAATGTTGTTCTTATACCAGCTCAAATAGAAAGAGTTGGGGAAGATGCTCTTCCCTGGGAGGCAGTAATGAAGAATCTTCTGGTGAATGTAGAGCTGCTGACAACAGCTGTGAGGTCTGTCTCATTCTCTCTATCCTTCATATACATTCATGTTGTCAGGTGTTCCACTGTGTTATAGATATTGTGTAGTTTCATTTTTTGGGAAAAATAAAGTTGCAATATTAGGATAAAATTTCTTGGCAGAGGAGTAAGACCAATTTACTATGTTTAAGCTTGATATTCAGTCTTTCCTCCCTAGGTATTAAAGTTAAAGTTCACCCTTAGTTGGGAAAAAACATGGCTTGAAGGATATCTTTTGGATTGTGATATTATTAAAGAAAATGATGCCAGAAAATTTACTGTTATTATTTCTCTCTAATCTTATCAGCAGCTTCTTAAAATTATGCATTTCTTTGGTACACAAGTCCGTTCATTCTTATCAGTGATTTTTTGTTTTTCTTCGTGAATCCAGAGGATTCTAAAGGCTTTTGCAACGCCTCTGAGAAGCACAGAAGAGAAATCCCCAAAACCACCAAAAGAAGAAAAGAAGAAGTGTGTCTCAGCATCGAAGAAGGTCAAGGGTGAGAAATTCGAAAAACTTGAAGCCTTTAGTAAACGGCTGCGCCATTGCATTCTAAAGCGAGTAAACCATAGGAGAAATCAATCTTCATGACTATGCAATTGTATGATGGCAACTTTTAGTAATTGTAACTGTTTCTTGTGAGTTCCTAGTTAATAGGAATTGATTCTCCTCTGATTTGTGGGTGTATGGTAAAGATCATTGTTAATGGGAACCGTCTTTCTTTATTGCACCCCCTTAATTAAATAACCACATTAGGAACTTATCAATGGTTAAGGAGAGGAGGAAGATCATAATCAGTAAGATAAACAAAGTTTAAAGTTTAATAAGTATGACGAGTGTCTAAATTTAAATGGTGATGTGTCTTCCGTACAAATTGGACCAAGAACAGATATTAACACAGTAGAACAAAGATAAAATCACTACCTGTAAACCTATAATCTTAACTTCATGTTGGCTACGTTTGAAGCCTCTTGCACTTGTCAAGATACCTGGGAAGTTCAACTGCCATTTGGCTGGCACCAAGCAAATTTTACAAGAGAATCTTTTACCGGTTTCTCGGCCAACATCCCATACTATGACAAGATACAAAAGCTAAAGATGCAAGCATTGGTAGATATATTGCACGTACATAACAATCCATGTCTACTTTTTGATGAACGATCTCAAGTGTCTATTTAGTGTAACAGGAAATCAGTATAAACGAACAACTTTCCTTCAACCTAATTATCTGCAACATCTACCATTAATGGGTTCTTTAACCTGATGGAGAACATATTCTTAAGAATTACATAAGACAGCAAATTGTCAAGAGTCAGCGAGGGAATATATCGTGCACCAACCAAAACTACATATCACTTCCGGAAACCTTTTCTATTTGATCATCATTTCCAACAGATAATCCTGACGAAAGGTCAAACTGCTCTCTAGCTAGGATGACAGAGAGTTGCTGGGGGTATGAGTTTAAGCTTGACTCAAGAATCCGATGTGGAAGGACCATCTCTGGTTTAGTATATGCTGTGCCCATGGACACTCGTTGCTTCTTGGTTGACCTCTCGCCTTTAGGGCTCTCAGCTGGGGAACCGACATTACAACGAGAATCTGGAGTCATTGGTTCATGGCGAGAAGAGAATGATTCGTCCATGGACAGGCTTTTGGCTGCAGCACGCTCCTTGGCAGCCTTGTCCTGAATTGGTGACTCAGAAGTTGGAGCAGGGGTTGCTGGATCAGTCTTGTTGTCAGATTCTGGGCAGTCATCTGATACTGGGTTAGAGCCTCCTGCCCCGGGCACCTCTCCAAGGACTCCACTGAGCCTCTGTTGCTCCTCAATTATCTTCTTCAGGTACTTCCCTTGGGCTTCAATGCGTAACTGTAACTGTCTCTGTACCTGTTGCATTCAAAGTACAGAAAGCTTAGTACGAGCTGATGCTGGCATAATACAGCTACATCACAGCAAAAACTATATGCCTAAGATTTCTCGATTTCAACATGTTCCCCAAAACAAAAGGAAATATTGCATCAACTTCCTTTTTAATAATAAATAATAAATTTTATCTACTTATTTTCATCAAGTGCAATACTGCATCAACTGCTAAGCAAAATAGAGACCATCAGAAAAATTATAGCAGGTAATCAAGCAAGAGCACATAACAAAGAGTGTTTTCAAACTAGATAATCTGAATATAAGAGTAACAGTGTCTTGTGCTAAAAATAGCGATTGGCTCAGAAAATGAGCAATTTATGTATTCAAAAAGGCTTTTTTCATCTGTCCTTCAGTAAGAAAATATAATCAAGAAAATGAAAACTAAAAATCCCTAGTTTAAATGGAGCAGCAATTGGATCAAATTTAATCATTTAATACAAGCATTCTCCCTCGAATTCTATCTCCGGTTTTTAACACTAAGGAGTTTATAAATTTCCTAGAAAGAATCATCATTAAAAACAAAAACCAAAGGGGAAGCAGAGAGGACAAGAATCTTTGCATACAAAGACAAGGTAAATCATTAAAATGGTTAAGAATCTTTGCATACAAAGACAAGGTAAATCATTAAAATTGCTTTTTTCACCTTATTTATGTCTGCAGAAAGTCTCATCAACCTTTTTCTTCTTGCTCATGCAAATATTTAAATGATAATAATGAACATAATATTGAAATCAAACAAAGAAACATTATTTATCTAATCCTAAATTTCAAAGGGTAGACATGCCTCCAATTGCTCATGTAGTCGCTTTTGCACTTCCATCTGCAACTTCAGTGCTTCTGTAATTTGCACCCCACTGTAGGAAAACATTTTGCAAATGAGTCACCCAGAGTCAATAATCTAAATAGAATAAACATCAAGTTCCGATTTCCTCTCTGGGTGTCTGAACTTATGGAATGCAATTATATCTGATTATACATCATGCTCCAAATAAAAAAATTCCTAAGCTAGCTATAAACATATCTCAATGGAAAACATAAAGGAGAAGGGTAGCACCACTTACGATGAACCATCCAAATTGGAAAGCACATCTCCAGTTTCTTTCTTGTCAGCATTTTTTCCTTGCATTATCATTTAAACTAGCATCAGAGAAAAGAAGTTTGCCAGGAAGAATATTACCAGCAGAAACCATGACACAGTATACACATATGCTCATGCACATGTGACAGTGGAAATTATATTTACTTACCATCAGATGAAGAGTCAGGTAGGTATTTTGCAAGCCGATATTTCTGGATGCACCAGAAAAGCATTGTCATTAGAACTGAGCAGAAGGAGATACAAATTCCAGACTCAGTCATCCAAAAGAGAATACGATAACGATCAACTGTGACATACCTGTAAATGGCTTTTGACATGGTATATTGTTAGATCTTGCACACCCATGACTCTAAGAACACCTTTGGGAGTAGCTCCTGTAGACAAAAAAACAAAAACTATTCACCAATTCCATTTATACTCAATTTATATTCACGATACTTGGTCGATTTTTTTATGCAAACAGTCAAGCCTTGAACAGTGGACAGCTTTATTGTGCTAATCCAAGTCAGAATTCTCAACTGATACTCCAAAATTGCATTAACTGAACTTTAGAATTAAAACAAAAGTGAAATTTAGGTCCAAATGGCAAGCTAGATGAGTCATCATGTATCTACCTAAGTTTTCAATAGGTAAAAACACATAAATGTACACATATTTTGTGCAAATTTGAGGATCCGATGTCATCCACTACTGAAAACTGGAAATGCTTTTGCAGAAGAAAATTTTGTATTGAGAAAAAATAAATAAAGTATTCTTCTCTTTGTTTTGCCAACCTTAATAGATAACCCAAAAGCAAGCCAGATGTTTCCGCATATAAATAGCCATTAAAGTATCCTATAACAGCTTGAGGATCTCAAGAAAACCCACCCAGTCAATTTTGCACACAAACAAAACAAGAATTTAACAAAAAATACAGGTCTGGCCTGGATGATTATTGACTTATAAGTTCCTTGTGAACAAGTCATTACAAAGGTTCACACTTCAGAATAAAAAATTGCCTGGTGAGAAGAAGACTTACGATCTGGCCCACCAAGTTGTGCCACAGCATCAACAAAGCGCTCATGAAGCTCATGAGTCCAGCGTAAACGTTGCTTTGAGGCAAGGCTAGGGTTGTTGTTGAGACTATTACCTCCAGTAATGGGGTCCATTGTGCTAGCACCACAATCTAAATTCTGACCATGAGTTACTAAGGCTTTATGGACCAAACTTGAACTAGGATACTGTTTGGTTGATACATAAGTCATTCATCTGTACCATGAAATCTGAAGTTAGCCACTAACACTACATTTTTTCTTCTTCTGAAAATAGCTTCCTACTTCAACACAACATGTGTCATAGTTAGTACAAGGACTTGATGAACTATTTGGAGTTGGCCATGTATATCCTTTTTCTTCCACTCCACCCTGTCAACTACCAGAATATGAAAAAAAAAAAAAAAAAAAAGCTAAATGATTTACAGGGTGAAAATTTTTCCTGTAAATTAATTAATCATTATAGCACAAATTAGAAGTGGCACAGCTACTCAAAACTAAATAGGATCAATGAAGACAAGAGTTGACAAAAATAACAAAGAAATCGGCAAAATGCTTAATTTCACAATATAAGTCCAAAACAGTAAATGTGCATATCAAATGGCTCAGAAATCACGTAACTATCTTCCATATTAATTAGCTAGTTTTGACGAAGCGCTTTAATAAATTATCTTTTATTTCATAGGCTGAGGATCCCCACGGCATAAACCCAAAGATGTTGCATTAGGTTCTCCAAAACAGAGTTAATAACAAACGAAGATCAATAGCTGAATGCTTTACTTCAATACTTTGTCTGCAACATATTTTCTTGTATGTAGGTTTTCTACTTTGGCCTGTTATTCCCTTAGCTCTATATGCTATCTAAAAGTTATTATACACTCAGAGTTTCTTATTGAAGAAGCAATCATATTTAGAATTAATATTTCCTTCTCCATAAAAATGCATTTTTTCATATTAACCTTTCATTATATTGAGCCTCTCCTGCTCCATCCATTTTGCGCATGGTTTTCACAAATTTAAATGCTTTTTCAGAGAAAAGAAAGATAGGTCGTGAAGCTAAAACAGTTTTAAGTCAACGTGAAAACATAAACTCTTAACAGGTAATTTGAATGAATTTTTATATTTGAGCATTAGCATTTCCATATTAACAATTCTATATCAAGTAAAATATTTTAAATAGGCAGAGAATTGCATATGTTTGACACTGGCTACAATGAGATTGTCAAGGCTTGACGTAGAAGCACGTAAGGTTCCTTTTTTATTTCATAAACAGAAAATTGTCCAAAATTGCAGCATATGGCTGTATCTTATGACACGTTAGACTGCTAACGATATGGGAATTGCTAATAGTCCATATCCAACATGAAATGCCATTTTGTAATAGCAAAATCCAAACAGATAATATCAAAACATGGAAAGCATCATTAATGGAAAAGAACTCCGCTAGTCTAATATAGCAATTCAAAAACAGGAAAATCCAGTTTTTCACTTTGATCTTTTTTCCTATTTTGGAGCTCATAATCTAAAATTTAGCATCTTTATGCACAAGAAAAACTTGGGAAGCATGATTAGCTGAGCCAAATTGAAGCAATGATGATTAGAGGGCATTTACGAAAAAAACAGAGAAATTTGCAGGAAGAAAAACAAGTTGCAGGCTAAGATAAAGCATATAAATGGGAAAAGAAAAAAGAAAACCAATACGTTGCTTATGGGAGGAAGAAATGATTGGCCTTTCAGCAACAGGATAAGCAAATTAAGCGTAAAATATGCAGAATTATCATAATCTAACAATCTGGATATCAGCATGCAAACATGAGAAAAATTCACAAAAACGCCATCAGAGTAATAAAAGAAAGGAAAAATTAGGGTTGCCAGAAAATCAAAGATAAAATAATTGACATGAAGTAGTAGAGGCATTTGTAGCGGAGGAAAATGAAAATCATAAGAAGTAAAAAATCAATCGCCCGAGAAGAAATAAAAGAAGGAAAATGAAGACGTACCCAGATCTATATGTGATTATGAGCATAAAGAAGGAATTTTGAAGCTGGAGGTTGGTATTCTCCGATAAGGATTTGTCAAGACACAGATTGACTATCAGCATATACGATTCACAGTTAATCTCAGGTATTGAGAAGAAAATTGAAAGAAACGAATGGAGAGGAAGAGCTAAATAGACTGAATTGACGTTTTTTGAATTAAAAAAAAAAGGAAAAGAAAGGACAAAGCAAGAAGGAGAAAGAAGTCAAGTCGAGCCTTGACCCAGGTGAAGAATGAGCAGAACTCACCCACACGATTATACTTTTTGTTTCTTCTTCCCACTGCTTTTCTAAATTCTATATTTCTATCTTTTTTTTCTTATTATTATTACTTGCCTTTCTTCTTTGAATCATTGCCTTATATATAATATAATATTACTTTCCCTTTGAAGAAAATTTAAAAAAGAAAAATTATAACCGGCACAGGCACACCGTGGGATTAAAATGAGAAAAATTCTCGCATTTTAATCCGACGATACGTATGTAGGTGCACCGAATCGGCGGTCCAAGGGAGTGAGATGTGTCCAAATCTGAATTTTTTTTCTTTTTCTTTTTTTTTTTTGAAGAAAACAATTTTTTTTCTTACGTTCTATGTCAATTACTTCCCTGGCCTTTCTTCTTTGAATAATCGCCCCATAATAAAAATAATATAATATTGCTTTCCTTTTGATTTGAAGAAAATTTAAAAAAGAAAAAATTTTAACAAGGAGAGGTGTCTGAATCTGATTTTTTTTTTCTTCTTTTTTTTTTTTATCAGAGAATCTTGATTTTATTTTACGTGCAAAGTAGTAGCCAGCCTATTACCTACAACAAGAACAGGAATAACAACAAGGCTCTCATGGAAAACAGAAAAATATTTTAGAAAATAAACATGGAAAGAGGCATGTGTCATCTCCTCATTAAACATCAATCGGGTTTAATACACGATTTATTCAGTTAATCTAACATTTAAATTTTAAAATAATTTAAATTAATATTTAAATTTTTTATTTTTATTTATTAATTTAATAATTACCAATAAAACATGTTGACATAATAATAATAATATATATAATCATTTTTCATTTAAAATTTATCCATAATATATATAAATTATCGTAATCTCTAATAATAAAAAACATATCTCCACATCAATATATTCTTATTTTTGAATATTAAATTAATAAATAAAAATATAAATTTATATATTAGTTTAATTCATCTCAAATTCTAAAAAATTGGATAAGTTCGAATAAATCATATATTAAACCTATCAAATAAAATTAACAATAACACTTACCTAAACTTAATAAAATATCACATGAAATATCCTAAGTTACCATTTAATATGTAGCATTGACGTGTACATTCATATGTTGTCTAAGTAGAAAATTTTGGAAAGGCAATATTTAGGTTTTTTTTTTTTTTAAACATACCTTTGCATAAAAAATTTAAATTTATAGTAAATAAAATTGAACATATGAGACTAAAAATAAGAGAGTTGAGAGAGAGGACAACTGGCCGTTTGACGGAATCTCCAAAATGAAATATTCCGTTACTCCTCATAGTTCCAAATTCTAAGTAAAGTTTTATTATTATTATTATTATTATTATTATTATTATTATCATCATCATCATCATCATCATCATCTCCATGATGATTGGGAAGTGTTTGGATTATGCCTGGTTGTTTTGTCTGTTTGTTCTCTGTTCATTCCTTTTAATTGATAAAAGCTTGAGAATTTGCCGAACTCCAGTCATAATTATCTACTAATTATGATTTAATTATCAAGAGAGACAAATAAATGAGATACTTTGATTTGATGGTCCAAGACAGCCTTTGAAGAACCCGCAACATCTCCTTGACCATGCCTACTCTCCAATGATGCCATTCGGCTGTCTTCTTACCAAAACAAAACTTTCCATGTGTTGCTCCGCCCACTTCTTCTACCTCTTCTCATCTGCTCTGTCCTTCATTCTTTCAATTGATTCATTCACATCTCATCTTTTTACCTCTATCAATCTCCTCTGATTTTAATGACATCATCTTATACTGCCACAATGCAATGTAATCATCCATCCTTGTTTTTAAGGAATGCTAAAATTCAAGTTAAATCCATAATAATTTAAATAGATAGGAGTAAAAGGAGCTTAAATCTGAATTGCGCTAAGTTCGAATGAGCTTATACATGATAATGACAATGTCCCGAGTTTTGAAGAGGTTAAACATATTACCAGAATCTGTTGCAAATCATTCGAGATTCCAAAACAAATGCGATGATGACAATTTTTACCTTAAACTCACATACCCATAATTCCAGGTTCTGGCCCTGATGCTGTTGCTCCCAGAGAATGAGCACAGTTTGGTGGTGCCTCAAGGATATTGCAATAACATGACCACATTGAAGCTATCACCTTAACTCCTGTTTTGTATCAAGCACATACAATTGCCACAAAGTAATTTTCTACTGCCGCCCATTGAAGGGGCCCGCACTTGCTATTACTAACAGTTGAAATTTCTGCGTCTAATGTCATCATCACGTTCTTCTAATCTCAGCAATCACCTCATTCATACATGCCGTCTAAGCACTCTTTCAGCTATTTAGATGCATGAGATCCAAAGAATAAAAAGAACTTGCAAAAGCAGGAGAATACAATAAATAACCAAAATGTCTAACATGCTATGTTTAGCAATTTAATTTACAATCTACAGAAACCTCGGGTTTACTACTGCTGTCAACAACCTTGACACCAATACATTAGCATTTGTACACTTGAAATTCTGAATCAATGAATGAGCTGAAGAGTCTTAAACCGTTGAACAAGGTGACGACCATCAACGAGAATTTTCAGCTCCATATGCCATAGCCGGTTATGCCATGGGGGTTAACTAGGGTCATGTTAACCTCTGATGTTCTCATCTTGGCTTCACCCCATATCAGAGATGCTGTAGCTGAGTCCAAACTCGGTAGTTGTTTCTTACCTCCAGCTGGAGATCCTTCAAGAGTACAACCTCCAGAGCTCTCATTTGAGGTTAGGCAGCTTTCAGTGGAGCAATCAGCTCCTTGGTGATGCAGACTAGACGGTATTTCTTCCTGGCCATGTGCATCGGTCACCGCTTCAGTTTGTGAGGAGTAAAATCCGAGAGGATCGAGTGCAGCACTCCTTGGTGTTTTAGTCCCTGAAACTTTCCGGTTGTCCATGTCAATGACCACACCTCCAAGAAATTGGTCAGCAAGCATCTTACAGGCCCTCTCAAGCATGGCCAAATATCGTTGCTCTGCATCCATGCGAATTTGCAAATGTTTCTCCACCTACATAATCAGGTGGGAAGATCAGCTAGCTGAGCCAAAAGGAGCCTCAACGAAGGGAAGGAGTGCGAATCCAGATCCAAGAATTTGATAGTTAAAAATCAGAATTTTCGCTAATTATCAGGTGATTTCTATATTCTGCAAACATTGAAGCTTGACATTTATCACATGCAAGTTACAGAGAGAATCAGAATCATCAAATCCATCCAATGTGCCTAAACTAAAGAGCGGGAAAACAATTACAATATCGGTAATTATCAGTCCAAAATGAGAAGAGTTACCTCAACTTGGAGATATAATTTGCTTTGCACTTCCATTTGCACTCTTAATGCCTCCTTGACTTCATACCCCCTAAACAAGACATTTACATAATTTAGTACTACAAGGCAACAGCAACTTTTTGAGGGGTGAAAAATAGAAAATCATCTTACTCGTTTGTATCTGAAGAAATGTTTGGAGAGGGATTATTGCCACCAGGGTTTTCTAATAGGTATGGACTAGACAATCCTTGCATAGAAAGAAAGCAAAAAACAAATCAATTCACACAAACAGATTACAACCAAACGAACAAAAAAAAGAGAGAATTACCTAAAAAAACCATATTTTTATCTTTTATTTGAAAAATACCTGAGTTTTTTATACAAAAATATCAGAGATACAACTTTTTGGTATAATCTGGTATTTTTGTATAAAAAAACTTAGTGATGGTATTTTAGTATATGACTTCCCAGGTACAGTTAATTATGTATTTATCCCAAAAAAAAAAGGCATTCTGCCATTATTTTACTTTCCAGTCAGATGATTTTTGTCAAACTTAGATTTCTTGTTAACGTCATTGATAATACCACAATTATTTGATAATATTGTTGTGCACTATGAAGGAACAGAAAAGACTAAGAGGACCTACCATCTTTCGATACTTCAGCCGTATCCTTCCCTGATTGCTTACCCAGTCT
>CAOJCQ010558575.1:0-10167 GCA_948356215.1 Stillingia texana | reverse complement strand
ATATAATCATACATCTCATTCATGCATTCTCATAGTTCATGTTCTCATTTCTCATCATGCATTTCATTTAGGCATTCATCATATTCATATCACCCTCATGTCATTCTCATTATCATGCATTTACATTGTTCATTTCACATTTGCACCCTATTCATCATTATACAAGCATCATTATCATTCACATTTCCTCTTATTCATACCACAACATTTGGTATGAAAACATACCCCAATTGGGTAAGCATTGGTTTGTAAAACATCTTTGAAAAACCTTTATTTTTGATAATAGGAGGGGTCACACGCCCGTGTGAGAAGTTACACGCTCGTGCCCCTCAGCTTCACACGCCCGTGTGTTGGGTCACATGTCCGTGTGGGCTTCTTTAGAAAACCGTTAACACACGCCCATGTAACATGTCACACGCCCGTGTTACCATGTCACACGCCCGTGTGCGTTTTGATGAAAATAGGCAAAAAACTCTGCCTCTCCACACGCCCATGTAGCATGCCCGTGCTACACGCCCGTGTGCGTTTTGTAAAAAATCAGGCAGCAAGCAATTTAAGCACTCCATATGCCTGTATGGCCTTTATGAAAATCCGGCAGAAAACTTCTCCACACGGTCGTGTGCATTGGCACACCCCCGTGTGGGTTTTTACCAAAATTCATTCAAAATTTTCCAGATCACACGGTCGTGTCATTCAAGCACACGCCCATGTCTCATTGCTTCAAAACTGGCAGAAACCATTCTGGGATGCATCACATACCCGTGTCTTCATCAGACACGCCCGTGTGACCTGCATTTTCCAGAATTTTCCCAGTTTTCCTATCATCCGAAATCAGTCCCAAATCACATGCATTTTACTCCATTTTGCACACCTCATTACCAATCATTTCTAGAGGTCCAATACCTCATTTAACTTCATTCAAACACATTTTTCATATCACATTCCCCCTTTTTGGGATCAAAATGGACCAATTCTTATTAGAATTGTCCTAGGCTCAAATTGGCCAATTTCTCAATCAAATAACATGCATTTTTCACAACACATGCATCAACACCACAACACATAAGTTCACATTTCCAGAATCATCAATCAGTATCAAATCATCAAAATCAAACACATTTTCACTATTTCATATATACATCCATATCATCATTTTTTTACTTGATTCTAAGTTATTTCTAACACAAATGAGTATGGATTCAAGGTGAGAATTCCATACCTTGGCCGATTACACTTTGAGTCGATTCCGGACTCGATCTCTAATCCACGGCCTTATCTTTACCTTTGTTTCGAGCTAAATCATATAAAGATTCAAGTTAGAGTTTAGATCTAACTTTTAACTACAATTTCCACACATTTACTCTAATTTCTCTTACCTTTGATTTTAGTGACTTCGGTTTCCTTTTTAGTTCATTTCAAAGAGAAATTGAGAAATCGGAATGGAAGAATATTTTCTTTCTTTGATTTTTGGATCCTTGTATCCTTTAATGTGTAGAAAGTAAAAGAAATAAAAGAGAAGAGGGAGGAAGGTCGCGCAGCAAAGAAGAAAGAAAAATGGAAGGGAAAAATCAATTTCCAACTGCTATTTATACTCCATCTTGTGTAATTACGGTTTTGCCCTTTTCCTTATTTCTTTTCTTTTTCTCTTTTCTTTTATTCTTTCAATTATCCATTTACTTATTTGCCCTCCATTCATTTTCATATTTTCATTTTTACCATTTTGTATTATTTCATGTATTTCAATTTTAATTTATACGTTTAAATACCCATTTTTAGTCATTGTTCATTTATACGTCGTATAAATATGACTAGGGTATTATACGGTTCGTTACAATATTCCACAACGTCGTTTTGATATTGAAAATGGTGAAAGTTTCTTGATCATATGACATGATGAAAAAGAGCCTCAAATTGTTCATGAAGCTCTTTCTTTTCCTACTAAAGATAAGTGAATGGAAGTAATAAAAGAAGAAATGGAGTTTATGATATCAAACCAAGTTTGAAAATTGGTAGATTTATCTAAAGATGAAAAGCTATTGGAAATAAGTGGGTCCTTAAGATAAAGCACAAGGTGGATAGGACAATAGAAAAACATAAGGCTCGCCTTGTAGCTAAAGGATACACTAAACAGGAAGGAATTCATTATGAAGAAACATTCTCTTGTGTTGTAAGATTCACTTCAATACATCTAATTCTAGCCATAGTGGCATGTTTAGATTTGGAGTTACATCAAATGGATGTTAAAAATGCATTTCTAAATAGAGAACTAGAAGAAGAAATCTATATGGAATAAACTATAGGTTTCATAGAAAAAGGACAAGGACACAAAATGTGTAAATTGTTAAGATCAATTTATGGTCTAAAACAATCTCTGGACAGTGGTATATCAAATTTCATCAAGCAATAATTTTATATGATTTTGAGATGATTGATGAAGATCATTGTGTATGTCAAGAGATCCAAGGATAACTTTGTAATCTTATCACTTTTTATGGATGACATATTATTGGCTGGAAATGACAAAGAATCTACTCACAATAAAGAGTTAATTGTCCTCAAATTTTAAAACGAAGGACATGGGCAAAGTGCTTACATACTTGGAGAAAGAAATAACAAGAGATCGTTCAAAGAAACTATTATTTCTTGCACAAGAGCCATATATTAAAAAAATTCTTGAACGATTTCATATGCAAGACTGTAAGCCTGTAGATATCCTTATAGCTAAAAATGAAGCTTTAAGTCAAAAAGTATGTCCAAATACTCCACATGAGAAGAAACAAATAAGAGGGTTCCTTATTCCAATGTTGTTGGAAGTCTCATGTATGCAATGATGTGTACAATATCATATATTTTTTCTGTTGGAATGGTGAGCAGATATCAATCAAACCCTGGTCAAGCCCATTGAAAAGCTATCAAAAGGATACTGGGGTATCTAAAAGGAACTGCAGATTATTCATTGTGTTATCAAGGAAAAATTTATAATTAGTTGAGTATATAAATGCTGATTGGGGAGGAGATTTAGATGAAAGAAAATCTACCTCTGGATATACTTTTTTGCTAAATAATTGAGCTATCTCTTGGAATAGCAAGAAGCAAAAATGTATAATCTTGTCTACAATTGAAGCTGAATTTGTATCACTTTCTAGTAGCAGTTCAAAAGGCAGTGTGGTTTAAAAGATTTTTAAATCACTTGGTAATAGATAAAGATGCATCAAACTTAGTGTTGGTGAATTGTGATAATCAAGCTGCAATCGTATTCATAAAAGATCCCAAGTATCACTCTAAGACCAAACTTATAGATACCCGATATAGTTTTATAAGAGACATGGTTGCACATAAAAAGTGAAAGTATAGTATATACTTATGCAAAAATGGTTGTGGATCCATTTACGAAACTTTTAGCTAGAGATCTATTTCAAGGGCATGTCAGATCTTTATTTTAAATATATTTTTCACTTAATAAAGTATCTGCATTTTAGCTAGAGATCCATTTACGAAGCTTTTAGATACCCGTAGATTGTAAACAAGTTATTGTTTTTCTAATAAAGATATTTTTCACTTAATATCATATTTATTTTAAAGCATCCTCATTTTATATATATACTTGGTGTATATTATATATATGAAAAAAAGGCATGTCGAACAAAAAATTAGCCTTCTCATGCAGGCAATTACTTCTATGGTTTTTGTAATCATTGATATGAGATAGTTTTGAACTTATAAAGAGAGATCAAGTTCAAAATGAAATTGTCTTGATAGTGAATCAAGATAAGATCACAATTAAGATAATTTTAGTGATCGAAAATGAATGAGACCCACAATTCATTTTATGTTGTATTTATATATCAACTGGAGCCTTGTGGATTATATTATCCAATAAATAGAGTTGAAGACTCAGGTTAAAATACTGAGTGTATTTTTAAACTATCACTTGTACAATATTTTTATGAGAATGAAGACATGTGTTCCATGTGAAAAAGAGAAAAATAATGTAGTATGTGTTTCATATCACATGTGCAAAATTACGATCGATAGAATTATAAAGTTAATGATCTCAATTTTGTAATGTGAGACTCTAAAGATTATAAGTAATCTTATTTTGTGCCGTCAAAACTTTTTATTTGATTTCAAAATTTAAGTTTAATGTTTGTTATTTTAGAATGTTGTCGTAAAGTTATGAATTATTCAAGGGACATTTCTGGAAAAGAAAAATCAAATGAAAAGTTTAGAAAGTCAATAGAAAAGGAAAGTCATCGGTTATAATCAAAATATTAAAAAAAAATATGGTGTTTTTTAAGTAAAAAAATAAAAATAAGATATTTTTGGTAAGTTTCTCAATTTATTTTTCAAAATTTAATATCCAACCTCACATGAGCCCGTAAAACCTACACTATCGAAATATCTAACTCTAATCCACTTAATATATTAAAAATCCCAAACCCATCTAAATAAATCAAGCCAAATTGATTAAATTAATAAGTTTTATCTTGTTAGATAAATTATCCAAAAAATTTGAAATCAATAATGTAAATAAATATATGCACTAAAAAATTAAAAAAAAAAAACATAAAATAATCATTAAAAATTATTAAAAAGTTGAACCTAAAATTATAATAGTAAAATAGTTTCAAATATTTGTTTACCGTAACACATAAATTTACTAACAAATAATAATATTAAAATTGAAAAACTATTATATGCATTATGTTTCATAAGCTAGAAAGATAAATCCAAATTCTTTCATAGATAAATGCGTTCTTAGCTTGTTAGCTTATGAAAGAACTTTCAGGTACAAATCCACAACATTTTACAAACGGGCAAGTCGACTGGTTGGGTACCAAACCCATGGACAATATATTTTGGCAAATTATTAAAACACACATTTTTTATCCTCTTTTAATCCCTACCCAAAAAGATAAACCTTTACCCAAATACGGAATAGTTATTATGAAACACTACCTAAATACAGGAAAAGGTAAAGTACACGTTGAAGGAATGCCGATTGAACCCAAAAAACACTCGTTCCTACCGTCGGCGTTCCCTGGTCACTGATTTCCCGCTAAGACACTGCAAGCTTCACTAAGTACGCTCCAATTAGGTCAGTTAACATTGTTTTTTTGTCAAACCCTAACTCAATTGATCAGTAAGTTTGAGTTCGATTCTGAAATCTAAGCTTGAGTTAGATTTTTGTGTTTGGAATCATAGTTTCATCATGTCAAGAGACACCTCCAGTCTTGAATTATGGCTCAAATCGCTCATTTGAAGAACGCACAAGAAGAAGCAAACTAAAATGAATTCAAAAACTCACTGAATTCAGCTTACTTCCCACCTCCAAGAACACCATTATACTCAATTCCTCATCCATCTCGGTTCTACAGAGAGCCTCATGAATCTTACATCGATTATAAAGAGAAACTCAAAGTAGTTTGAGTTGGTAGACACCCAAATATAGAAAAATTGAGTTCCTTAATAGAAGTGGAACTTATGCAACACCTAGGGTTTCAATTCGGCAAGGGAAACCACATTCGGAACCAAAATCAGCTTAGAGTACCCCAGCTAGATGTAGTTTGAGAGTTTCTCTAGGTGGAGCAATGGGAGCTAGAACTATGTACTTTACAAACCCTAACTATAATCTGTCAAGAATGAATTCAATAGAAATTGTTGTTTTCATTGTGGAAGCTCAACATTTTGAGCTTGATGAAGATCCTGCATTTTGGCGGATTAGAATGTACAGGTTTGCTTCATCGGGTTTATATTTTGAGGATTTGAGTGTGTGATTTTATAAAAGATGAAACTTTTCTGCTAGGTGTTGATAAGGATTCGACCACTCATTAACATGGAGAGAGTTTCGCGAGGGTATGTTTGATGTTTGAAGCAAGAAAGTTCACAGTCATTGGTATGGCTTGGTCATCCTAAAACCAGATTCACTTTTGATCACATAGCTGATGAGACCATATCACAAGTATTATTGTCAAATTATCCATAACTATTAACTATCAACAATGTCAGAATCTTTTACATTTTGCTTGGCATAGCTTGTGTTATTTAAATTTGATGTATGAAGAACTCAATCCATAGTTTATCTTCTTTTATGTGTTTCCTTGTGGATGCTAAAGCTGAAGAGGACTTGAGCAATGTTTTATTTTTCTCATTTGGTTGTTATAGGACAAGCTATTCAGAGTTGTTGGATTACCTATGGTGGAAAACTGCATGTCTGGCTATAATAGCTATATGTTGCTTATGGCCAGGTAAAGATTTTGTACATTTGCAATTTACTAATGGATGGATATTTGATGGATAGTAATACCCAAAATCTCATGTTGCAAACGAGTAGTGGCAAAATATACACCATGATCGGTGAGATAAATCAATAAGAAGGCATGCTTAGTGAAGATAGTGGGATAACACCTGGCATATTTGAGTATCTATTTTCAAGGATTCAGATGGTATTTCAGTTTCTGCTCCGCTTTACCTTGTTTTGCATTATATGGTTTGGGTTTGAGGAGGTTTATGCAGATATGATTTATGTTTTGTAAGAAGAAGAGAGATGGAGAAATAAAAAGTTGATGTTTAGCTACAAATGTTCTTTCCTGGAGATATATAATGAGCAGATAATAGATCTTTTAAAGCCATCATTAGCTAATTTACAAGTAATCAATTATTTCAAGTCATTCATAATTAATCTTGTTTATGCCGTAATATATCATAAACTCTGAAGCTTCTTGTTTTCTGTTTTCTTTTTCCCTTTGTTAGCTTAGAGAAGATTTAAAGTGTATATGTCAAAAACCTTATTGAACATAATATGACTGTTAATAATGTCGCCAAGCTTCTGTGTCAGGTGGATAAGATTTGTGTTCTTTAGGAAAATTGTAGTAACCAACATGAATAGTGAAAACAGTCTATCTCACAGTGTTTTCACTTGTATCATCAAAAGCACATGGGAGAAAGGTTCCATGACTTACCTTAGATTTACAAGGTTAAACTTGGTACTAACTTGTCACATTATGGAAGCTATGAGGTGTTCTTTCTCTCTCTCTCTCTCAAGCATCTTCTAATATATGTTTGAAAACAAACTCCAAAGTACAAATAATTGGCATTTAATTTTACTATGCTATGTCTTCTTATGTGGAATATCTACACAGATAGCTCCAATTCAGTCTCCGATTGGGGAAACAAGAAGATGATGGGTCATGGGTGGGATTTCACAGTTAGAGGATGGCTATTTCTACTTGGAAGATCTGACTGCATCAGTGAAAATCAATTTGTCCAAAGCAATATCCTTTTAACAATTTCTTTTAATATTTCTCCTTTTTTAGAAGAATGATTTTATGTTTTTATTTTCTTTTTTTTCCTTTTCTATTTCTTTCAGTATGACATGAAGTTTAGACCTTTTTTCTTTTCTACCAAATTAGCACATGGTGATCATATGATAGTTGAGAATGATAGGAATTTTGTGCTGTAAGTTTATTTCTAATTTGATTAGTTTCACATTTTCCTTATGTTGTATGCATTATGTAAAATATTCCCATCTAAATTATTGTTATGTTGTTTTATCTTTTTCAGTTTACTATGTTCAGCTTTCAGCTCTCTGATGATTTTTTTTTTATTTTTTCATGGTGTAGTCTGAAAGTGCTCAGAGGGTTTGAAACTAGTTTTCTTCTTTGATATTGTCTTTAATCTTAAAGAAAATACCTTGTTTCTTGTCCATGATTCATGAATGTGGATAATCTCAAGTATAAAGTTGTTGTCCTTGATTTTGAAGTAACTTAAACAAAGAAGAAAGCAAAAAGGAGATCATGGAACAAAAGATGAATGATAAGATATACATATTGTCATTGATATTTGTTGTGGATAATTTTAAAGTAGGTGACGTTTTAAATGATGATAAGTTATTTGTAACTTAATCATTTATATGTAACTTTTGAAATATTGTTATATTTGATATTTAAGTAATGAATATCATTTTTGTAAAACTCTTATTTTTTTAATGGAATAAATGTTATTTATATTTTATCATGGCATAAAAATATTTACTTTTATCTCTTTCATAATCTACAATAAGGCTATGTTAGAGCATTCTCTGTATAAATATTGATGTATTAAAGTTTGATTATGATGTTTAACCAAGAAAAAATATGTTATGATAAGAGGTTTAACTAGGTTTAACCTAAAACAGAATATGCTATTATCCAAGGTTTAATGAGATTCAACCATGGACAGAATGTACACATAATTTGAGGTTTAACTTGATTTAACCATAAATAGAATGTGCTCTGGTATAAGTTTTAACTGGGTTTAATCAAGTTAACCAAAATCAGAATGTGATATGATCTGAGATTTGATGAAGTTTAACCAGGTTTAACCAATGACAAAATGTGTTATATTATAGGTTTAACTTGGTTTAATATGTTTTAAGTTGTAGTAGATATTTAATAGAGTTTAACCTGTTCTTTTTAACAATTGTATAAATTTAGCATGTATATTACTATAAATATGGAAAAGTATATTTACAAGTCATTTCAAAATCATATGATAAAAATTCATAGCTCCACAACTTAAAGTGATAAACAAAGACTGACAATTGGATAACAAAGTTTACAAATAAAAAATGTTATTTTATGAACTAAAAAAAAAGGTGCTTTTATGCCTATCTCTAAAACTTGAAAATAACTCAATTTGAGAAGTCAGAATCCGGCCGGTAGATAGCAGACCCTTTTTAGTCTATAATATAGGTAACAACCATATCTTAAGTCACCGGAGCACTTGTTGTTGTTGACCCACTACAATACATGAATATAAGGGAGGAAATTATCAAAATTAGTTATCAAATAACGCAAATTAATAACACATCATAAGCACGCATGGAGATCAATAGATCATACAACAATCACCTTCGACTATATTCACTCACATTCAGGTATAGTGAAAAGTTCAAGGATAATATTTCGAGCAAACATACAATGTCGCATAATAAAATCGATCACCCTGATATTTTGATTACCCTGAGCATTCTAGTTTAAAACGATATTAAAATGAATATATTTAATCCATCATTTGTTTCAAATAATGGATGAAAACAACATTAGCAAATCTAAACTTATAGATTGTGAAATATTTATAATAAGTGGTATGTGTATTCAATTTCCTATCCATGTAACCTAAGGAGGATAAATTTAAAGTTCACATCAAAGATATCAAAAATACTCAAATAACGAGGAATTTGAAACAAAGAAGAAAAAAGACAAGATATTTATCAAACACTATGAGGATTAAAGATTCCAATTCCAAGAAGATTAAAAAACAACTAATAAACCTGACATATGATCATGCTCTGTAAATTATACTAATGCTAAGCATAAAAAAATATGTTTCGCAAATAAAGTTGCATGAAAACAAGAAAAATGAACCAAACTATAAATGATGTAGTAGAGTAACAGTATTTCCTCTTTTTCATAAGTGTTGGATTTCTAATAATTTATCACATATGGGATCTAAGATTGAGATTTTGAAGAGAAAATAGAAGGAAAGTTTGCTGGTGGTTTTGGAGAAGACAACAATGGAGCTCCTCTTTTTGCTATTAAATTATTAAGTATTCAAAATCGAAACCTACAAGACAACACAAATGCAAACTAATCGATCACATGTTTTTTCCATTTAATGAATCAATTCAATTGTAGTTGTCAGGTTTTTCAAACTGGGAGACTCCATTAATGCTGCATAGCATGAATTAAGATGAATCGCATATATGCGCTGCCTCATAGCTGCAACAAATCGAAGATTTATAGGCCGACGAAAGACAATCGATGGCGAGAATTCAAAAGTTAGGATTTGTGATCCCCGTTCATATCTCCGACGAACATAATGTTAGAGTTGCTGAGGGAATTGCGAAAGATCTAGGAACAAGATCTGCATAAAGCAGTGTGACCTCATGCGGAGCTGGAGAAAATGGGTAATCTTAGAAATAAGAAGGTTAAACCGTGTAGTTTGAAGTTAGACTTTGGTTTGTGTGGTAATTTCAAAAAATACCGAATATATTTCTCATAAGATCCTCACTATGACGACCTCAACAAAAACCCACAAATTGTCACCGATTAAGGTGGATATTTACATTAAAGTATTGAAAATTGTACAAATACGTCATTTATGCATTTTTTTAAGAAAAAAAAA
>CAOJCQ010552736.1:0-15560 GCA_948356215.1 Stillingia texana | reverse complement strand
TACAACCCATTGAAGAAGCATGCATCAATAAACAAGCAAAATACACATTATGCCCTAGGGGTTTCACACAGCCACCTTCTGTCCGCCTAAGTTCCCAGATCCAAAACTTTATTTTTGGTTCAAGATTAATATTTAATAGTTGTTCTCCTATGTCTTATCTTTATAGGGGACTTAGCCTTGCATCTTTTGCATTTTCCTAACTCAAGATATGCTCAAAATACTGCCCGAAGGTCAGTGACTCTCTCCGGAAGAAGGTTGAGCCTAGATTGGGAAATTTTTTGGGTTTGGTTCTTACATTTCTGGTCTAAGGTCCAGTTATAACAATTGTAGCCCTATGTCTTAGAAATCTCTAAAAATTATCCTTGCATCATTTTCATTTTTCTAACTCAATTTATACCTAAAATATTGTCCAAAGGTCAGTGGACACAATATGGATAGAGCATTGGGTCTAACTTCTAAAGCTATTTTAGGACAGAAAACATTCTTTTTAGCTTTTGCTAAAAACATAATATTTTTAGGTATGTATCTTAGCTTTCTAAATTGGTATAGACCATCCAAATCAGAGGTCCCTAGCTCAAGTTATGAGCATTTTGGTACAAGCTATTCCTAGGTCAAAAATAGTTTTGACTTTTGGTTTGACCCGAAATTTTGGATAGGTTCTAGTTTGATCTAGATTTTGACCAAACCTTAATAGTTGCTCTAATATGTGATTAGTTTCATTTTCAACTAGCCTTGCTCAATTTGGAGGTCTAGAAATTTTTTTATGATTTAAACAGTGGTCAGAGGTCCAGACAGAAAATCAGGGCAGCAACAATCTCAACACAAATCACCACAAATCAACACATTCTCAACACATGCAACATCCTAAATCATATGCCAATACTTCCAACATAATCACAATCCTAATCTATCAATTTTAAGCTAGGGGAAATGATTTCCAAGTTAGAAATTCTCCATACCTTTTCTTGCTTTCATTTTGTTTCTAAGATAAATTATTTGCTCCTTTGCTTTCCTACTTGTCCTCTTTCACTCCCACTTATGTTTATTCTCTTCCTAGGGTTTCCCCATAAACTCTTGTGAGTTATTTAGATTAGAAAATGAAAGAAAAAATTTAGGAGAAGGAAGTCATGTTGCTGCCGAGTCTAGGGCAGAAAATGAAGAAGAAAGCAAAAGAAAAGAGAGTGGAGAAGAGCTCACCTTGTGCTGCCGAAACCATAAAGAAAATGAAGGAAGAAGAAGAAGAAAAGAGAGGAGAGAGGAAGGCCACTTTTCTGCTGACACAAGAGAGGAAGAGAGGAGAGAAAAAGTGGCTAAGAAATGAAAAAATTATGCCTTTTATAGCCCATGTAATTCGGCCAAGTAAGGGGGAGGGAGTAGGTGAACAAATATCTTCTCCCTCTCCATACATATGGTGACAAGTGGCACTATTTAGTGCAATGACTTAAATGCCCCTCTTACTTTTTTTATATTTCAATAAAATCCATAGAGTTAGTGTTAAATCTTTGGTTATATTTCGTTTTAATCCCCCGAGCTATAACCTTATTAGTTACTATATGAAAGTACTTCGTATAATATGATTAGGGTATATTCGGGTTGTTACATTTTAGATTAAAGTCCTTCTTTAAAATTTATTCTCCTATGTCTTAGATTTCATCAAAAATTGGCCTTGCATCATTCCAAGTTTCCTAGCTCAAGTTATACCCGAAATACTACCTGAGGGTCATTTCAATTCCAGAACCCAAAACAGAATATCAAACCTACTGTATACTAAAAATTTGAGTTCCAAAAATTTGTTTTCAGACTAAGTTCTTTCTTTAACATTTGTTCCCCTATGTCTTAGCTTTATAAAACATTAAGGATCACTCAAATCCGAGTTCTATAACTCAAATTATGTTTATTTTAATACAAATTATTCCAAAATCCAAACACTTGTTTAAACCCTCTTTTCAACAAGACTTTAGGATAACTTAGAGAAAGATTCAAGTTTTGGTTTCTGAATGATATTTATTGCTTTAGATGTCTAGTTTCATCAAAAATTAACTTCATCTCATTTTAAGACTTATAAATATTTTTAAAGACAAAACAGTCCTTGGAGGTCAGAAACTCCAACCAAAATAGCAACCTTATTTCTTCAAACCAAACATTCAATCCAATCAAACATGCATCAATTCCTATTTTTCTATCAACATGCAACTTAAACTATCTTTCAAAGTCATATTTTCAGAAATTCCAAGTGTTAGAACATTTCCATACCTCTTGTTCTTCACTTGATTCCAAAACCTACTTCAAACTTCTCTTGTTTCCACTTGGTTTCCTTGATTATTTTCTTCAATTTCCATGCAAATAAAGACATAGAAATGAATTGAAAAGAAAATGGGATGAAAAGGAAGAAGAAGAAAGAAATGAAGAAATGGAAATGATGAAAATTTTGGGTCCTTTTATACCTATGGTGGCCGGCCAAGTGAGTGGAGGAAATATCTCCTTCCACTCACATTTTGCATTGCCACATGCCACATTCTTATTGGATTTTAAAGAGGTGGTTTGGAGACTTTATGGTTTGGTCCTCCCTCTTTCTTTCTTTCTTACATTAACCTTTTAATTTATCAATTCTTATAAATTTTGCCATCAACTTTTGTTTCCTTTCAATTTCAAATAATTCATTTTATAAAAATGACACATTACTTTTATGAAGTTTCAATTAAATCCCCAAACTATACCCCTTAATAGTTATGATCTGAAAATAATTCATATAATACTATTAGGGTATAATTTAGGTCATTATAGATATGCTTAGCTAACATTTTTATTGGCCTAACATGAAAAAGAGTGTAGAAAGAGTGTGTGAACAATGTATATCATGTAGGCAAGTGAAATCTAGGTCTTTACCTCAAGGTTTTTATACACCTTTACTTGTGCCTAGTGAACCATGGATAGATATTTTGATGGATTTCATTGTAGGTTTGCCTAAGATGAAAAGGGGAAAGATTTGGTGTTTGTTGCAGTGGACAGATTTAGTAAAATGGCACATTTCATAGCGTGCCATAAAACAGATGATGCAACGAACATAGCAAACTTATTCTTTAGAGAAGTGGACAGGTTGCATGGTATACCTAGGGCCATTATTTCAGATAGGGACTCTAAGTTTTTGAGTCACTTTTGGAGAATTTTGTGGGGAAAGCTGGGAACTAATTAGTTTATTCAACTACATGTCACCCACAAATGGATGGACAAACCGAGATGGTTAATAGAACGTTAGGAACTATATTATGTGCGATTATTGGTAGAAATCTAAAATCTTGGGAAGAAATGTTTACCATTCATAGAATTTGCATATAATAGGACCATGCATTCTTCTACTGGATTTTCACCTTTTGAGATTGTTTATGGTTTCAATCCTATTATTGTTTTAGATCTAACACAATTACCTATGCATGAGTTATCTAACCGTGATGGTAAGGCTAAGGTAGAAATCATCAAAGCAAACTATAATAAGGCGTAAGAGCAAATTGAGAAGCGTAACAAGGTATATGCGGATAAGGCCAACAAGGGTCGTAGGAAAGTGGTCTTTGAACCGGGTGACTAGGTTTGGGTGCATATGAGGCAAGAACAGTTTCCTAACCATCAAAAGTCAAAGTTAGATGCACTTGGAGACAGTCCATTCCAAATGTTAGACTGCATTAATGATAATGCATACAAGATTGACTTGCCAGGTGAGTATGGGGTAAGTGCTTCCTTTAATATTGCTGATTTATCTCCTTTTGATATTGATGCAGATTTGAGGATGAATCTTCTCGAAGAGGGAGGGGATGATGTGATATCGTGGATGCATCATGATAAACTTATGCTACCCGAAGGGCCGGTAATGAGGTTGAGAGCCAAACGGTTTAAAGAAGCGCTTCCAAGATTTATAGGAGCATATTTAGAGGATATTTACGAGTCTGAAGACTTGAGAGAAGCCATTGGGAACTTAAAGTGGGCTTACAACGCGTTTTAGATCAAGTCTCAAGAATATAAGACCATAGACGGCCGTGCCCCAAAGCATACGGGTGTATGAGAGTGGATAGATGCCTACTGGAAGAATTTTGTGAATTTCACACGGGCATGTGAGACCTATACACATGCATGTTGCCTGTTTTGTGAGAAATAGACAAGTGCGTGTCTCCATGGCACACGGGCATGTGCCAACTCATAGATGTCAATTTAGGGCTTATTTCTACCTCTTTTATTCATACCTATACATAGGAGACTTGTAAACATTATTAGGATCTTTTGCCAATTTGTTCAGACTATTTTGTCAGACTTCTTAATTGATTTTCATCAATTAAAACTTCATTGAATCCAAGTAAGGTTTCTATGATTTTATTTTACATTAAGAATAAAACTAGGGTTTGTATGTTTATAAATTCTTGAGTTCTATTTCTTGTTGCGTTCAATCAATCTATCATAGTTGTTACTAATTGCGGGTCAATTAGGGGAAACTTAGAATGTGGGTTGAGGTTCTAATCATGTTTCTATATTGAATTGCATTGCTAAAGGGTTCTAGCCTAATTGTGGTCTTGGGTTTCCACATCACTAAGCTAAAATAAATTGATAGTGATTGTCTGAAGTGATTTGAGTATTTCAGAATTACGTTGTTGTTGTTGTCTATTTTCTCTATTCCCTTTTATAGGCACCAAGTCCTTGGAAGTTACTCCCCAAAACCAACTCCTAAACACTTACCCCACTTCTTTGATTCCATATTTTCCACATTCAAAATATGACTTTCTTGGGCTTGCTATGCAAGCCTTCTTCCTCACATGTTAAATTTATCTAGAATAGCTCCAGAATATTCTAGTATTTTTTAGGTTCAGCTCAACTTTCTGGTTACTCTCTAGTTTGATAGAGGCATGACATGATCACAGAACGAATGGAACCCTGAATCACTTTTTACCGATACTGAACCTGAAAATAGGTTATTCTCATGAACCGGTCATGGAATATCACTTTATTTTTCACTTGAACCAGTTATATGGCCAAACTAATTGGACCAGAATAGAACGCGATGCGACACAGTCACTAGTCACCAATACTGAACATGAAAATAGATTTTTCTTATTCGGTAGACTGCAAAAATCACTTTACTTCCCACAGGCACCATGTCTATGGCCAAATCAATTAGACTGAACTGAGGAGCGATGCGACATGGTCACTGGTCTAATGGAAACCCAAATCACTTTTTACTAGTCATGAGCCTGAAAATAGATTTTCCTTATGCGGGAGACTGAAAAATCACTTTTATTTCCATCGACACCGATTCTATGGCCAAATAAATTAGACTAGACCGATGTGACTTGATGCGGTCACTGAATACATGGAAACCTGGATCACTTTTTACTGGTATCGAGCCTAAAAATAGGCTTTCCTTATGCAAGGGACTGAAAAAATCACTTTACATCCCACCAGTATCAATTTTATGGCCAAACCAATTGGATCGGACCAAGGCATAACATGATGCAGCCACTAGTTGCATGAAAACTCAAATAACTTTTTTAGCATACCAAGCCTGAAAAGGCTTTCCTTATGTGGGGGATTGGGAAAATCACTTTACTTCCCATGGATACAGGTTCCGTGGTCAAACTAATTGGACAAGACCAAGACATGACGCTGTCACCGGTTGCATGGAACCCCAAATCATTATAAATCCAGTCATGTTTAGGTTTGGACCGGGTAATCCTAAACGGCCTTTAATTTTAGTGGACCTTTAATATTAGTGGGCTTTTATTCATGTGCCGATCGGGTCTTTTTAGAAAAGAAAAGTAAAACTGGTTCATTTGAAATTGGCCGAGTGACGCAGGAAAATTTGCCCATATTTCCAATTTCTTTGATTGTATGAAACCGATTAAGAAAAAATATGGACAAATACATCATGGCGAGGGTTTTATATGGTGACTCGGTTTATCTTTGGAAAACAAAGTGTTTTATTTAATTTTGAAAAAAAATTTGGAGTTGACACATGTTTTACATGAAACCGAAAAAATAACCACAGATTATGGGTTCGAGAATCCACGTCCAATTTTGGTTGTTATAATTGAATTCGATTAATTAAGTTCATGCAGAAATTCTAATGAATTCTTGGTTAATCCAAACCCACACAAATGCAGTTAAACTAAATGCGCATATTTACTCATAATTTTACAAAAATATAATAAAGTAGGAAAAGCAATAAAAATGCATGTCAATGTTATCATACATAAAATGGGGGTTATTCAGTTAATTTGGGAACTTTTGTTCCTGCATGCCATTTATCAAAATGTTTACATTTTTATCTAATTTAGGTGATTTTTATTAAAAAAATAAAAAATTTTTCATTAAGAAAACACCGGTTAATTCCTAGGTAGAAAACCAGTTAAATGTCTTTTTATAGCGAATTTTATAAATCATAACCTAAAATAATCTATAATGCATGAATATAAAAAATAATATTTCTAACAACCTAGAATAATTAAAATATAGGAAATAAATAAATAAATGCGGAAATAAAATAAAATCTACATTATTACAGACGACATCTCGGGTATTCCCGAGGAATAAAAATATTCAAACTAATAAAAAGAAATTAAATATAAAGAAAATTAAAAAAATAATAAAATAATAGAAAATAAATTAATTAAAATAATTTTAATAAAATAAATAAAGCAAATAATTAATTAAAAGCTACAAAAATTAAATCTAACCCTAGTAATATTTTCTCAATCAAAGGGCGTACCTCTTGAAGCGTGATCGGATGTCTGCAGACGCACGGAACCCTCAAGCGTAAAGAAAACTCAATAAAACTTTACAATAAAAAGTCGCTTTTAAGAGAAAATAATATTGAAAAATTATTTCTCTCAAAAACAACTAAAAATATTTTTTTAGCCAAAAAACGGAATTTAATTATTCCTATTTGATCTCCCCAAGCTAGGAAGTGGAAAAGCCTATTTATAGGCTGGAAAGCTCAGAAAAATAAAAAAACCGATAAAGGATTGCATACATGCCTTGGGACACGTTCTGACGCGTGTCGGCACGAGTTGGAGGGCACTGAGCTGGCGAGCTACACGCAATACATGGTCACGCCTGATGCCACGGCCACTCAGAAAATTGATTTTTCCCTATTTTACGTTTTTCGACGTCCTTATTCTAAATGGGCAATCGAAATTTTGAAATTCGAACTTGAAACACGCGAACCGAGGCCCTCGAGACCAAAAAATGGTTTTTCCCTATTTTACGTTTTTTGATGTCCTGATTCCAAATTCACAATCAGAGTTTTGAAATTTGAACCCAAAACACATGAACCGAGGCCCTCAGGGCCGAAAAATGATTATCCCTATTTTACATTTTTCAACATCCTGATTCAAATCCGCAATCAAAATTTTGAAATTCAAACCCAAAACATATAAAAAAGGGAAAAACTCAGCATTAGACTGGAAATTAGGTTTTTTAGTTTTTTTAATCTGTTTATTTGCTCTTGAAGGCCATGCATGCCAAGTCCGACACATGTACTACGGGATCACAGTGATCCTCCTTTCATTATAGAAAATCTCAAACTAAGAGCTCAGACCTGGGGTATGAACAGAAACCCCCACTTTGATGGGTTCTGTTGAAGGATTATGAGGCATCAAAGTTTGAAAGATGCGAGTTAGAGCGACTTACCTGTGATGCTGAAGCTCACCCTCCTCATTGCAGGTTTCTTGCCTCTTCATGGTTATTTTTGGATTTCTAATATGCCGGGTTAGTAGGCCCCTGTAGGCAAAAGGATTTGGTGAGGGTTTCTTGCCTCCTCAAGGTAAATTACGGGTGTTTTTACCCCCTGATTCGATAAGTTAGATCTGGTGAGCATTTCTCGCATTCTCAAGGCTATTTTTGAAATTTTGGTATAGGTTGAGGGTTTCTCGCCTCCTTAAGGCTATTTTTGGATTTTTGGTATAGATTAATGATTTCTCACCTCCTCAAGGCAAATTAAGGGTGTTTTCACCCCCCCCCGATGCAGCAAGTTAGGTACTTAGGTTATGGTGTTTTAGCCCCCTGGTGTGACAAGTGTTGGGATAATCTTGTTTAAAGTCCTGAGGCATAACTAAAATTATTTTTGAAGCCCTGAGGCATTTTTTTAGAGCCCTACAATAGGCTTATTATTCTGACACTATTTAAAGTCCTCTAGTAGGCGTATTATTCTGGCACTATTTAAAACTCTCCATTAGACGTGTTATTTTAGAACTGTTTATGGCCCTCCACTAGGCGTATTATTCTAGCTCTATTTAAAGCCCTCCAGTAGGCGTGTTATTCTAGCACTATATCAATCCCTCTAGTAGTGTATAATGATTTTAGTTTAAGGCCCTGAGAAACAACTGGAATGATTTTGTTTTAAAGCCTTGAGGCATAGCAAATTTATTGTGGCCCCCAGTCGGACCCAGTTGGGCAAATTTATTTGATGCTGACTTTGAGTCATTGCTTATCGATTTTTATTTTTTACCTTCTTTTAGTGGATGATTCCAAATGGGCTCTAAGGCTGATCTTGAGTTTTGTTCTGAGTATGGTCTTTATTCCTAATTGGCTAAAGCTTTTGGTCCCTATTAAGTGAAATGTTGGTGGTAGATGGAAAATCTTCAGTGGAACTTATATCCAAACCCAAATGGTTCATCGAGTGGAACTTACATCCAAACCTGTGACTTTTTCTGTATATGAGGATGAGTCTTTGAGTGTTCTTGGGGACTTGGATGTCTGTAGCATGTTCATCATTTGGTTAGTGTAAATCTTATTAATTGAGATTAGGAAACTTAGGAAACTTGCCTCTTTTCGATGAGTGCTCCTGAATTGACTCTAAGTCTATCTTTGATATGACTTCTCTGTCTCTAAGTCTAGATGTGCATGGGACTTAAACATTCTGACTTTCGCACATTTAATATTGTGTTAGTGGAAAATTTATTCACCAAGATTAGGAAACTTACCTCTTTTTTGTGAGTGCTCCTGACTTGGTAAAGGCTTGGTGCTATGATTCATCGTACATTGTCTTGATGAGTCTAAGTTGATGTTATCTTCTTATCCCTTGTAGGTCAGCCTGGATTTCCCTCTTAGAGATTCGATATTTGCTTAGATACTCTTCTTGATGAGCACATCCATCGTGTTTGTTTTCTTGATTCTTTGTTTGTCACATTGGTGTCATACATTCTTATTGATTCCTTGACATTTTGTTTGACATTTTGTGAATTGTTGAACATCTTATCGATAGTGCACATTTTGCATTCGTGTGTACTAATATTTTCATTTTTCTTTCATAATCGATCATTTTGCCTCTAGTATAATCTGTTTTAGGATTCATCTTTGTTGATTCTGCTTGCTTGAGTTGCATATATGTTACTTTCTAAGTACAAAATAAAAATCTGGAATTGAAAGTGAGAGTAAACACGAGAGAATGAGTGAGTCAAACAATCAGAATTCACCGGAGGAGTCTATGTAGGCGATGATGGAGAGTATTTAAAGCTTGATGATGGAGGTAAGGGATATGAAGAGTAGGCAGTCTAGGAGAAGTACCTATGAGGATGATGGATATTCAGATGAGGAAAAGGTACAATCCTTGAGATGGAGGGCCAAGAGGTATAGAGAGAAGCCTCCTAGAGTGGATACCGGGCTGGACAAGGTTAAAATAAAGATGTTGGTATTCCAAGGAAAGAGTGATGTTGATCATTACTTGGGTGGGAGCAGAAGGTTAAGATGATCTTCAGCTGTCACAATTTTGATGAGGATAAAAAGGTACAATTAGTGGTGTTGGAGTTCATGAGTTACAAACTCACATGGTGGAATGAGATGTGTAGAACTCATCGAAGAGAGAGGGACTTGCCTATCACCACCGAGGATGAGATGAAGCGGGTAATGATCACATGCCGGTATTCCAAGGATCTTCACCAATAACTTCAAAGGTTGACACAAGGTAATAAATCGGTGGAGGAGTATTATAAAGAGATGGAAGTTATTATGATAAATGCAAGCATTGTAAAAGAAGATGAGCAGACTATGGCTCATTTCTTGAGCGATTTAAACCATGAGATTAGGGATATAATAGAGTTGCAGCCCTACTTGGATATGAGGAAGTTGCTACACGTGGCCATAAAGGTAAAGAGGCAAAGAAACAAGAGGTGGATCTCAAACCGGTCTAATCAATCTACCTCCAAGGGCAACTTAGAAGTTGGTCATGAGAAGGTAGAGTCCACGAGGAGCGATAAACTGACTCCTACTAAAGGTACACAGTCTCAAATCCCTAGTAAATAGATGTTATTTCTAAGCCTAATAGGACTAGAGATATACCTTGCTTTAGATGTAAGGGATATGGTCATTATGCTAGTGAGTGTGTCAATAAATGAGCAATGATCATGAAGGGTAATGAGATTGTATCAGAGTCAGATGATGAGTGTAAGGACATGCCACCCCTAGAGGATTGTTCGGATGATGAAAATGTAATATATCCTATGATGGGAGAGTCTCTAGTAGTGATGAAATCAACGAATGCCCAAGTTAGGGAAGATGGACATGAATAATGAGAAAATATTTTCACACTAGGAGCTTTGTATGTGGTAAGGTGTGTAGTTTCATAATCGATGGGGTAAGTAGCTTGAATTGTGCTAGCACTCTACTAGTGGAGAAGCTAGGATTGAGGACAGAAAAACATCTCTTTCCCTATAGATTACAATGGTTGAATGCATGTGTGGAATTGAAGGTCACCAAAAGGGTGAGGGTGCCTTTCATGATTGGTGGCTATGAGGATGAATTGGTGTGCGATGTAGTGCCAATGCAGGTTTGTCATCTATTACTTGGCCGACTTTGGCAGTATGATAGGAGGGCATGGCATGATGGCCATAAAAACATGTACGTATTCGAGTTTCTTGGCCAAAACCACATATTAGTATCCTTATCTCCAAAAGAGGTAGATGTGGATCAATTGCGTATCCAAAACGCAATAAAGGGGGTAATGGGTAGTGAGGAGAAAAAGAATGAGAGAAAAGAGGCTTTCAATGAAAAAGAATTAAAATTTGGCCCAATGGAGAGTGAATGCATTAATGAGCATAAAATCGAGAGTAGTGCATGAGAGAATACGTTAGTGAGCGAAAAGATAAAAGGAGAGGAGAGTGAAACGAGAGAAGAAGTCAGAACCTCTTACTTTTATCATGATATGAGTGAGCTGAGTGAGGCAAGAGTTCAACCAAGAGCTTTACTTATTGAGAGGGAAGGTGACAATGATTTTATTGGAACTAACCGTAATGATGATATTTCTAGTTTGTTTGTTGAATCTTTGCAGGAATTTGAGGACATCGTTCCCACAGAATTTCCACCTAGACTTCCAATCAATCGTGGGAAAGAGCAGCTGATTTATACCGTGTTGGGAGCACAAATTTCTGACCAATCTGCGTATAATGATGACCCTAAGGAAGATAAGTTAACTTCTATACTTTATTTATGTTTGCATGATTTTTCTGCATCTTTTGAGGTTAAGTTTAATGCCTCCGGGTTAGGTATTTTAGTTGTGTTAATGCAAGTCAGAAAATTAAAAGTGGATTGCAGTGAGAAACTTTATGGAGTTACATTGGACTACTTATCCTACATGAAGGGAGTTTACTCATTGTCTAGAGCATTGGAGGCATAGGATTCATATGTGTTGCCACAAGGTTCTAATCGGTCCTTGCTTCATTTGGAGGACTAAGGTAAGTTGTATCGATGCCAAGGTAAATGGGTTAAAAATAAATATAGAGAATGTAAGTAACAATTGTTTAGGGAGAAACAGTCATATCTACCTAAGTGTGATTTATGTTTAGTGCCTACGAATGGATCATATGTGAGAATTTTGAAATGGAATGTTTTCTTTAAGGAAGTGTTATGGTTTTATGATGTATCTAGGACCATAGTTTTAAGTTTTGTTCTAAGATTTTGAGTTAATTTTGGATGGTATATGTTGAATTGGTCAATCATAATTTAGGAACCATGTTATGTGCACATGATAAAACTATGAATTCTTTATGTGAATTATCACCTGTTGAGGATACTTATGGTTTTCATTATATTTCTGTTTTGGAACTAACACCATTACTTTTGAATGAGATATTTAATTGTTGTGGTAAGGTTAAGGCAGGAATTATTAAGGTAATTCACAATGGGGCACGAGAGCGGATTATGGAGCGTAACGAGGTTTATGCAAAGGAGACCAATACGGAAAGAAGAAGAACGATCATTGAACTGGGTACGTATAAGGTAAGTGCTTTGCTTGATTTTGCTGATTTATTTTCCTTGGATATTGATGCAGATTTGAGGATAAATCATTTTAAAGAGAGAGAGGGGATGATACAAGCACAAGATCATATCAGAATAAATTAGCATTATCAAAAGTGCCGGAAATGGGATCGAGAGCCACATGGTTCAAAGACGTAATTTAGAGAGTTTATAGGAGCATATTTGGAGGATACTTGTAAGCCTTAAGACTTGGGAAAGGCATTCAGAGACTTTGGACAAGCTTACAACATTTTTCAGGCCGAGAATGAAGCTTAAAGACTAACATGGGCGTGCCCCAGATGAACATGGGCGTGTGAGATGTATGGGAGAACGGTTGGAAGAAATCAGTGTTCTTCACATAGGCGTGTGAAGGACCACATGGGCGTGTGAAACACACACACGCGGGCGTGTGCAGAAGCCAATCAAGTTACTGCTTGTTTTTTGCCAAACACGCACGGGTGTGTCCATGATGCGTATAGCATGTGTGTGTGCGAGATGAGTTGCTACCTGTTTTACGGTAATCAGACACGGACGTGTCTCCAGGCCATACAGGCTTGTGTCCTTGCACAGATATAGAATTTAGGGCTTGTTTTACTCATTTTATGCTACACTATTAATAGGAGACTTATACATGTTTTCATTAAGATTAGTTTTAGACTTTGCTCAGACTTTTTTTCAACTTTGAATTGATCTTCATCCTTCATTGGAATCAAGTAAGATTTTTGTGATTATTATTTTGCTTGAAAAATTATTAACTAGGGTTTGTATTTGTTTATACATGCTTGAGTTCGATTATTCTTCTTGCGTTTTCAAATTAATCCATCATAGTTATTGCTAATTGTGGGTTAATTAGAGGTAACTTAGATTGAGGGCTGAGGTTCTAAACAACGTTTTCATAATGAATTGAATGCTCAAGGGTTCTAGCCTAATTTGGTCTTGGGTTTCCACATCATACTGTGTCAGAGGGACTGATATTTGCATCCGTAAATATCAATACATAACAAAGTCGAACCATGATGAAGAGTGAACAATAAAAACCCTGAGTCCCTAAAGTTTCGTGAGAAAGAAGACTCATGAAATGTTTTTAATGTTTGATTTTAGCTTATTGTAACAGAATGTATGAACTTGCTAAATAACTAAATACACATAATGAAGATAATCATTAGAGTCATTAGCTCAATCAAACTTTCATTGAAATTTATTTTATCTTGATACATTCATATTGCTTCTAGCATAATCTCTGTCATTTACATGCCCTTTGCAGGTTTTTGGGTGAATTATTTTCTCTCAAATCCCTAACTTTTGCCTGGACCACCTGTTTACCAAGTTTTCACCCTAGTGGGATGCCCTAATTTTTTCCTAGACCACCTGTTTGCCAGGTTTTCAATCTAATGGGCTTTTCTTTTCTTTTTTTATGGTATATGCAGGTCCTTTTCTTGGTGGCCTGACTCTCTGAATGTATTGTCTTCTTAGTTTGAGATGATCACGGTTCCTTTGGATAGAAGTTTTCTCACCCTGTATATGCCTTTCCAGTTCGGCTTGAACTTATCTTTTGGATAATCGGCGTTGGACCTTAGACTAGTTATTTTTCTTGAGAGGTTTCGGTGTCTCTATTTTTTTATGTGAAATGACTTTAGAGTTTCCTTTGGGAAAGTCCTTGTGGTCTTTCATTGTTTAGAGAATGTTTAGTTCGAACTATATAGCAAATCTTGTTAAAGGCCTCCCATGACATTCTGTTTGATTCAGTATTCCATCCATGCATTTGTAACAGGTCGGGCAGTTGGTGAATAATGGCATACTCTTGGGTACTAATCCTTTGATTGAAGACTTCTTTTGTTTAGATGTGGAGAGCATTATTGGTCACCGAAGGCGGATCAGTGGATGTCAGGCACATCCTCATATGATCCCCCAAATACTTCTTTTTTTCATTTCTTTCTCATTTTATTATTATTATTACAAGTTTTCTCTAATGTTTTATTCTTTCTTTAAAGATTATGCTAGAAGCGATGAGAGCAGTTTGGATTGCCATTATTACCATGATTAATTTATTTGAGCCAATAACAAACATATGTAATGATCATCTTCATGATGCATGACAGTGTCAAGTGAAACATTTGTATGTATAAGCAAAATCAAATTTTATTTAATTAATGATACTTGAGAGGGAATGAATCTTCATCATAGATTAAAAGAATGCATCATTAAAACATAGTATTAAAGAATTCAGGGACTTCATAGTTTCCTCTTCAGGACTTGGCCTCTCGGCTGTCTCAGTGGTTTCTCAGAAATGTCGATCCTTTTGTCACCTTACTTGGGAAAATTGTCACTTAATGTCTTAGGTGATCTCTTTCGTTCCTGGCTCGAGATGTCCCTATTAGCAAGGCAACTTGGTCCATGAGATATTGAATCCTATCCTTTAGAACATGACAATGATTAGTGGGATGATCAGTGTGCTGATGGTAGTCACAGTAGATATCACTTCTCTGTTTGGGTTTCCCTTGAGATTTTTCTGGTTTTGCTTCCAATGGGCTTAACTTCCCTTCATTGATCAACTTTCTCAGGACCCAAGACATGGGTTTCTCTAACTGTGTGTATTGCCTTTTCCTTACATAGATACTCCTACTATCCCGAGGGAAGAGGTCATTCCACTGTATGTAGCGCCTTCATTGTAGAAGCTCCCATTTCCAATTAGGTTGGTGGCTGAGTTCTTCTTTTTCCATTTAGGGTTAATTTCTATTTCCACACACAGATTCTTTAGAGCTTCCCATGAAACCAGGCCCTTATGACTGACATACGGCCTTGTTACCTTATTGGTATTGTGGATGAAATACCTTATCTCATCTCGATTGTGATGCACCTTATGTGTCACAAGCGTAATGCTCTTATACCACTAAATTTGTGACGTCCTTATGCTCTGATACCAACTAAAACTTATGACGCACTCAGATGCCACCCATACACGTGTCGATACTTTCTACTTAATAGGGTCAGCGAAAGACTTTGTGCTTAGTAAAAAATTTTCCCTTATATATATATACAAGTCATGAGTACAAAGATTCATACATAACCATGTTTCTTACATAACCATGATCAACTCTTATTACAAATCCAAACATACATAAAATTTAATCTACACTTTATTTCCTGCAAGTGTTGGCCTCGATAGTCTGCAGCTGCTCACCTCGTTTTACTTGTTTCATTTTAAACCTACACGGATTAGAAACCCATTTATGCTTAGTGGAAAATTATCTAAACTTGAAAATAAATTTACACATTATACATATAAATCAACA